>JAAAKG020161619.1:0-55850 GCA_010014905.2 Druon quercuslanigerum
AAGCTAGGCCCTGGCTAGCGGCCCCCGGCCTGGCCCAAGTGTGGAACCAGGAACAAACTTGGCGATTTCTGCACGGGTAATATAGAATGTAACTATTTTAGTTAAAAATTCGATTTCTCGGTTAATAAGTAATTTTATAACTGCAAATTTAACTATTTTATTATTGGTTAAAAATTAACCTATTTTAGTTGAAAACTTAACTATTTAAATTAAATATAGTTAATTTTTTTAAAAATTTGTTTAAAAAATTATCTACTTTTTGGTTGCAAATTGCTTGTTGACTGAAAATTCAACTCATCCAGTTAAAGATTCATATCAGTGAAAAAATTATCTTTCTGGTTAACTATTTAACTATTTTAGTTAATAATTCATCAGTATAGGTGAAAATTTATAATTCTGATTAAAAATATAACTATTTTATTCAAAAATATTTTTTTATATTCTCGTAATTTATGTTTGAGAAAGTATTAGAACTGTCCGAAATTTGACATTAAAGTTTTTTAACGGATCTCTACGTTTCGAGACCCACTGAATCCGAAAAACAAGTTTTTACAATGGCGTATGTCTTTCTGTCCATCCGGCTGTCCGTACATCCATAAACACGATAACTATCGAAAAAGTGAACGAATCAAATCGACCTTTGGCACAATTTTTTAAGTCCAAAAAGAAAGGACGAGTTCGTTAACCAGCCATTTTGGATAAAAATTCAAAAGGTGAGCGCATTTTGAAAATTTTTGAGATGATTTTTTGCGAAATTGACAATTCTATGTGCGAACATTTATATTATTTAAAAAGACGAACAATTTGTCGTGCAGCCTTTTTTCGATTAAAAGAACATTCTTAGAGTTATAGCATTGTCAAAAAATTTTAATCAATCGAAAATATAAATTTTAAGCCAAACAAAGAACGATATGAAAAAAAGATAAGAGAATAAAAACATTGCTTTTTAAAAGCCCTACATGATTATCATAACACAAAAATAATGACAAATCAAAAATGCCATTTTGTGATCAAGCTATGCAGAATATGAAAAAAGATAAATTAACCAACATTTTGATCCCAAAAAAGATCTAGAATTTCGTTAAGAATCACTTCTTGATAGGATGCATACTTTTTGTTTTATTCGTAAAAAATAACATTGAAAATAAAAAATAAAAAATTTGTGAAAAAACAACCAAAGCTACGAAAAAAAAGATTGAAAAAATTCTGTTTATAAATGTCCTTCTAAAATCGAGCGCGCAGCGCGAGTTTCACGACGAGAACGTGTACTCAAAGCCTTCAGAGCTTTGAGAAACCTAATCTTTAACCATACCTACTTAAGTAGAAAATTCGGACTATGAAGAGGCATATCAATACTGCGATCTAAAAGATATCTTTTTGATAAAGTTTCATTCAAGCATTTCAAATACAAAGAATAAATATCTGAGCGTGAAGCGCTGGGCGTAATTATGTTCGAGCGCGAAGCGCGAGATTCATCAGACAAGCGCCCTAGGCGCGCTCAAACTTACGAGCCGCGCGCAAAGCGGCACAACGATTAAAAAACAAGTTACTTAATTTTACATGAAATAAGTACAATTTTTACACAATCAGATATTTATAAAAGATAAAAAAATATTATTTATTATTTACTAGGAAAAAATTCGTAATATTTGAGAAATATTGTTGGTATAATCAGTTCCGAGTCCTGGATAAAATAAATTCTATTTTAAAATTCTTCTCCTACCGATTTTTTATTCATCTCGAAATTAGTTTCTTCATATATCCGTCTTGGAGGATCCCATCTAGCTCTTTTATATTGATGTCTTGGTTATAGTCTACAGGAATCTTTTATGCGACCTAGAAGTAACTTTCATGGCGGACGGAATATGAATTTCATATTTTACGATAATAGAGAGCGAGCCGTGATCGCAAGGCTGATGCCTTCACGGATATTTCGAAGGTAAACCAAGGCTTCTAAAAGTCTTTTCTTCAACATTATCGAACCACCGAGAAACTCAATTCGTGTACATACGGCCATCTGCTGGTTCTAAGTTCTCTATTTTGCAAATCCTTCTCAACTAGCAGTTCCCCGTCTTTCAATAATAGAAGCGATCCATTCAACTTATTATTTCAAATCATGCGAAAACCTTCTTCCTATTTGGATACTTTTGTATCCTTCTTTTGAAAGTAACTTCATTTTTTTAACTAAAAAGACCCTGAATTATTTTTTGTTATTTTTCACTCCCACCCATATGAGGTGAGAGTCGTGACCGTCTCTTGCCCTGCCTGCTGGTAACTGTGTGGGCCAACGGTTCTAAGAATGCCGAGAACGAAAGGACAGAATCCGGTAGTTGAGTGTATTTCGAAAAAAGTGTCCGCTAATGCCAACTAATTTTTGACCAAAAGATGAGCTTTTTACAGTGCAGTTGAATACAAACAAACTGACCTTACAACAAAATACTTGCATCCTCAACCAGAACATTAATTTTTAACCAAACAGTTACATTGTTAATCGAAAAGATGCACTTTCTACAAAATAGTTAAATTTTCAATAAAATAGTTAGATTTTCTAACAAAAAGATGATTTTTTAAAAGAGAATTTATTTTCTACCGAAAAGTATAAATTCTTTTGTGAATTCATACATTTTTTACTAAATAGTTGGGTTTTCAACCAAAACGAATAATTTTCTACCAGAAAAGGCAATTTTTTAACAAACCATACAAATTTTCATTTACACACCTCGTTTGAAAAGTGGGTCTGTTTAATGTTTATATCAGTTTTCAAACAAAAATGGTATAGCTAAGTTTGCATGTAAGGTGACTAATTTTCAATGCAAAATACGGCTTCTCTAAAAAACAGTTTAATTTTTTACTAAGTACTTCAATTTCATTTTAAATTATTGAATTTGAAGACTAAAAGATGATTTTTTTCAATACGGTTGAATTTTCCACCCGATAATGAATGAAGTAACAGCCAAAAATAGTTATATCTTCTTATTAGCTACTGAGAATAGCGAAATGACTGTAAACCCTGCAATTAATAAATAGTAATTTTAATAATTTATCTAAAGAATCAAATTTTAAATGGATATTCAAGTTCATTGCTTATACTTTAAAAATATTAAGTTAGGGCACTATCAATTTTGCTCAAACAAACAAGTTAATTTTTTTATTTCGCACATTTTTATTTTGGACTATACACTTTTAAATCTGTACTGAATATATGTTCAAAAAATGTTCCGATAAAAGTTCGAATATCGAAAAAAGTTTTACAAAAAATACCTTTTACTATTTTGTGATAGCTTAGAGTATTTACAAACAAAAATAAAAAAAAGCTTCACTGTCGAACAATGACTTAACCCTAATAAAACTCATGCATTGACTTGTTGGTATTAGCAAAAACTTTTTTTTTTTGATTATTCGACAAATTAAAAAATGGGAGGTTTCCAGAAAATCTTCTTTTCATATTTTTAAAATTGGATGAAGAAGTAAATAAGATTTACTGTGTGTGAACGGCATAATTAAAATAAAATGAATGCAGTATGAAATTCCTTCATTCATTCGCTTTCTTTTTCTTATTTTTCCTATTAATTAAAGTATTGACTTTGTTTTCAATAAATTAATATAATTTATCAAAATTATGTGCAAAAATTTAAAATAGGCATAATTGACCATCCTGGAGCTGATGATATATTTTCCTGATTTAATAAAATTTTAAACATTTCTATCGAAATAATATTATTGGCGCACTCTCATCAGAAAAGGTTAATTCTGAAAGCAGTAATCTATTCTATTGGCCTTTGATATATTTTTTTAGTGTATTAGGAAGAATGTCAAAAAGCTTATCTTCACAACTTTTTTTGACAGAAAGATAATTATCAGTTTTACAGCATTTTCAAAATAAAGAAAAAACTAAAATAAAAAAATAAGCCAGTTAACCGCACTATATGAAAAAATATCAAGAGACAAAAAAACTTTCTTTTAAAAGCCCTAATAGTATGTCATAACAGTTTATTTTATTTTTTTACATCGAAAATTTAAATTTTGAACGCACAAAAAATATTGAAAAATCAAGAATTTTATTTTTCGCTCAAACTATGCAAGATGCGTAAAAATTTGAGTAGGCAAAAATTATGCATGAAGAAGAACTACAAATTTGTTATAATTATTTTTGTTAGGACGCATAATTTTGGTTTTATTTGTTAAAAAACAAAGTTAAAACCAAAAAATTAAATTTCGGAATAAGCGGCACAAACTACGAAATAAATAATTAGACAAAAGTTGTTGCCCAAGAAAGAGCTACAAATTTGTTTTTATCCTATTTTATAGGATACGAAAGAAAATTAATGGACAACACAAGCTAAGAAATACGATCTGAGAAAAAATATGAATAAACAAAAATTGTGCTCCAAAAAAAAGGAAAAAATTTTGCTTTAATCAGTTTTTTATAGGACACGTAAATTTTGATTTAATCGTAAAAAATAACAATAAAAATACAAAACAAATATGGAAGAACGACACAAGGTATGAAAAAAATCAATAGGAAAAAATCGTTTATCCAAGTAAGATCTACAAATTTTTAATTAATTATTATTTTGTAGGATGCGTATTTTTTCCAATCTTCAAAAATAGCATTGACAATAAACAAATAATTTTTTTAGAAAAACGACGCAAGGTGCTATAAAATTTGGTTGAAAATTTTGTTTCGTATTATGTACGCACATTTCCCAATGATAAAAATAATACAATAAAAAGACATCATTGGTTTCAATATCTATGCATAATATGCATTATAATAATATAAATTTATTAAAAAGCTGACTTTTTTGTATACGAGGGATTAATTTAATAATTCCAAGAACTGTTGGCCCACACAGTTGCAGAGCCGCGTGTCAGTGTGTGGCTGCGTCACCAGTCTGTCGCCACAAGTTTACAATAGACTGTTTATGTTTCCAATGACTGATTTAATAGCAAAGCCGTTGCATGGAAACCCCCGAAACTGCTCTTATATTGGCATTCTTGTGTGTCTGCATAATTAATTACAGGCCAAGGTACAGGAATAAATGTAATATATATTTGATAGTATTGAACAGAATGTGGAAAAGTTCGCATTTTAGAAAAAATAGAGTGGCAGAGAACGAGATACCTAGTGAGAGTGCAGTCTTTAAAGCTAAAGGAGCTTTAACAAAAGAGAATTCACAACAAGAGTTCAAACTTAAATATTATTTTATAATTCAGTTACCTCAAATGCTATTTTATAATTAATATTATTCCAATTATAAGAATAGATTGAACTAAGCTTCAAATGTATATTTCAGTGCAAGATGTAAACGAGATGAAAGTAATCATCATAATTCAGAAGGAAATAAATAGTTGAAAAAAGTGAAGACTTATTTCAACGTTTCATTACGATAAGAGTGTTATTTGTTAAATCTCGCAGCAGCCTGCAGAGTTCCGATACGTAAAATGTAGTAAAGCGAGCCATGAATTCCCCCAGGGATGAACCACTTCGCATGAAAATTGGATAAGGTCTTGGCTAAAGTGAAAAACGGTCTGATTATTACGTCGATTTAGAGTGTTGCTCTCAAGTTCCGTTGTGGTTTAAGAATCTTCGAAAATTATTATGTTTCAGCTCTACCCAAGGGTAAGCCAGTTATCGCATCGGAACGCGATCGTTACGACCCTGGGGATACCCTGAAAGCAAATTGCAGTTCGCCACCCTCCCAGCCACCAACCGGCCTCTCTTTCAAGCTCAACAATCGACCGGTAAGTAAACACATGGCATTTAACAATACACCTGGGAATCATTTTCGCGTTTTGATTGTGTGAATAATTAGTTCCGCCAGAAAAGTCAAATTCAATTTTACCTGGTGCACTAATTTTCCTTTGTACTCAGGTTCGTGTTCTCAATTATTATATGTGTGAATATCGGATTTCCAATTTTCGAGGTATATTATTATTCATATTTGCAAACGACAGCTTATTAATCAATAAAACATTAACATACATAGCTTAACCCACGTAAAAATTGGTGTCGGGATTTGAAAAGGCCCCAACTAGTTTTCTCTATTTCTGATCTGGCCCTGATAGAAAAAAGAGACGGGGCCAGAGACTAGTTCTGTAACTATGTTTTAGCCGAATTTTATCTTGAGCTGCTAGAGCGCCCTAAAGGAAATACCCTTTCGCCGCCCTTCTAGACCCTGGCGAGAATCCTGACAGTGATTTCGAAATATATCTCAAAAGTCAAGAAATTGTCATGGATAATAAAAATGAAATTCTTACATTTTAATTTTAAATTGTTAAAATCCATTTATAAAAGGTTCTATGACATAAATTTAGAAAGATTAATGCTCTCTCTTTGAATATTAATGGTGAAAGAAAATAAAAAATTGGTTAAGAAAAAATGAGAGAATTTTGAAAATGAAGTTTTGTGGTCACTCTTATATAAAATTCTCGTTGGTAATTTCTTCGCTTTGTATTTTTATTTCTATTTCTTTTTTTCAGCTACTATCTCCTGACAATTATATTTGCAACTGAATATCTTATTATTTAGTTGAATATTCAACAAATTTGTTCAAACTTTTGGATTGAAAATTAAACTATTTTTTTAAAATTTGTTTTTTTTTTTGGTTGACGATTTAACTATTACGGTAGATAATTAACTTTTTGTTGAGCATCCAACTGAAATATTTTTTCGTTGAAAATTCAACTATTTAAAAAAAAATTGGTCTCTTTTAGTAGAACCTTCATATTTTTTATAGAAATAAAACTATTTGATGGCAAATTATTATCCTTCAGTTGAGGATTCAAGTATTTTGCTAAAAATTCGCCTTTTTGGTCAAATTTAAAAGTTTTTGATTAAAAATTATACTTTTTTTTATTGCAAAATGAAGTATGTAAAATTTTTAATTCAACTTATTGGCTTGAGAAGTCATGAATGTTGTAAAAAAATGTCCGTTTAGAAAATAAACTTCCTTATGAAAAATTCTTCTTTCTTGCTTGAAAATTTAACAATGTGGTTGAAATTTTTTCTTCTTTTTTCTGAAAAAAATTTTTTGCCTGCTGATTCATAATTGTTTAAAAAAATTTATCTATCGTTAAGAGCTCGATATTTTTTGAAAATTAATTTTTTTCACTAAAAATGTAACTATTCCAGTTTATGCTCCATCATTTTAGTTGAAAATTCATCACTTTGATTAAAAGTTTAACCTTTTTTGAAAATTGGTCTTTTTGATTAAAATTTTTTTAAACTGAAAATTTTACTATTTAAGTCCCAAATTATTTATTTTGAGTTGCAAATTCATACCTTTGATTCAATGTTGAAATATATTAAACTGAAAATTCGTTTTTTGTTGAAAATATTTTTTATTTTTACTGAAAATTTAACTTTTCTGTATTTGGTTTAAAATGATCTTTATGGTTATTATTCTGTTTTAAAAATTCAAATATTTGTCTGGAAATTTATGTATTTTCTAGCAAATTCGTCTTTTTTGTTAGAAAATTATTCTTCTTCGGTGAAAATTGGTCTTTTTGACTTCAGAATTCACCTTTTTAATAGATGTTTCATATTTTTTGTTGGAAATAACTACTATTCTATTTTGTTTAAAAAATTCTTTTGTGTAGATTAAAATTTTCATTTTTCGTTCGAAAATTCCACTTTTTTGAGAATTAAACTAGTTTGTTAAAAAATTTATTTTTGGTTAAAATAGCTACGATTACATGTTTTGTTGAGAATTTATGTTTTTGTTGAAAACTACAAATTTTTTGAAAGAAATTTGTCTTTTTTCTCAAAAATCTAATTATTTTCTGGAAAATGGTTTGAAACACTTAGTTGTAAATTCAAATTTGTTGTCAAGATTATTTTTTTACTTTTGGAAAATTCAACTATTTTGCTTAAATTGGATTTTTTTAATTTAAAAATTTAACAATTTGTATATAAAGTCAACAATTTTGTTAAAAAATTAACTATTCTCTTACAAAACCATCTTTTTTGGTCAAAAATGTTCTAGTTTTTTTGAACATCGTACTTTTGGATTGACAATTTTATCTTCAATGGTAGAATCAATCTTTTTTGGTTGAAATAAATCAATTAGAATTGTTTCAGTTTTAATTTATACTGGTTTTATTACTGCTATGAAATATTTTATGTTAAATACATTATAAGATTAAAATACTGTTTTTAAAATATTAATAATCAAGATACATGAAAAGTTAATCAGTTAAAAATGAGGAAAATTTGAAGAAATATTGAAATTGAAATTTTTCGTTTACCCTGATTAGTGGAAAAATAACATACATTATACAGAAATAGAAAAGTGGAAGAAAGTAATATAGATTTGTATCATTATGGAATAGAATATTCTCCCTTTTTTCCAACGACGGTGAAAACTTCCTTTTCAGAAAATTTCCCAGCTTGACCCAGTAAGTTAAAAGACCAAGGACTTTTCTCATCCTGGTATTCAAAGGCTTAAAAATGACTGAGTTACGAGGTAAAAGTGGAACGTTGAATTTCGTTATCACACTTCACCGTTGACCCACGAATGCTTATTTACTTTTTTACAACTCAGTTCAGATCCCCTGCGGAGCTACACTTATTTATGACAAGACGAGTCTGAAACAAAATGAAACTAGCAAAGTGAGAGTACTGCACTTTTCTCCATTTCTTGCTCATTACTCTTCATTTCCTGATATTCAGATCCCATCTCATTACCCTTTCCACTCTAAAGGAAAACAGTAAAGCTGATGAGACTGTTCTTCGTTAATTTACAACTCCATCCCCTTTGTAAAAGACCTTTTCGATTCGTTATATCCAATTTCGTTCTTTATGGTTGCAACTTCATCTCTCTCCGAGAATCCTATCAGGGGTATCGAATTTAATGTAATTTGGAAGGATTTTATTGAAGTTCGCAAAATTTCAAATTATTTTAGTGTATTTCATTCCATTTAATGAAATTTTATGTGAATTTAATTTATTTGAATTAACTAAAATAAATTAATTCGATACAGTGGAATATAATTAAATTTTATTAATTTCATAACGTTCCACAAATTACAACAAAATATTTTGAAACATCCCAGGATATTTGATAAAATCTAAAAGAATTTAATTTAATTTCAATAAATTCGATTGGTTGTATGAAATTTCAAGGATTTTAGCGAAATTTCAAAATATTTTAGAGAATTTCATAGAATTTC
Organism: Druon quercuslanigerum; assembly: GCA_010014905.2. Taxonomy (NCBI): domain Eukaryota; kingdom Metazoa; phylum Arthropoda; class Insecta; order Hymenoptera; family Cynipidae; genus Druon; species Druon quercuslanigerum. Next base: position 9,175 of record JAAAKG020161619.1, read on the forward strand.
AAGAGATTTCGAAGAATTTTGTTTGTGAGGAGATTTCAAATGATTTTGGTGAATTTCAAGGGATACACTGAAATTTTTAATTAAAAACAAAAATCCACTGAACAAATTTAGAGAACCGCCACACAATGTTCTTATCGAAATTTGAAAAAAAAAATAAGAAAAACACTTTTTTCTCCTAAACAAGAAAATGGGAAGGCAACCAACCAAATCCCCTTCTTTCTCTTTTCTTTCAAATTTCTTTCGTCTTTCTTATTTTTATTATTATCAAATCACCAAAAAAACATCTGTTAAAATAAACACTAACGTTTCGGAACTTAAACAGCCCCCTTATCAATTCAAAATTTTTTTTATTAAATTAAAAATACCCAAACAGGCAGGAACAGCAACAACACCACGATGCACTCTTCCTGCCACCCGAGAATCAAAAATGAAGTTCGAAATGAATCGATTAATTCTTGTTTTTTTCAGGAATTTGATTTTATTCTCATTTAAATTTCTTCAATTTTAATTTTTGATTAATTTAATTGATTAATAAAATCAATTAAATTTTATAGGACTTTATTAATTTTATAACATTCTACAGATAACAAAAACGATTTCAAAGCATTCGAAAATAATTCATGGAATCTAAAGGGATTTCATTGAAGTTAAGTACATTAAGTGGAATGACAAGGCACGTATTAGGAGTCCAAATAATTTTAATTAATTATATCAGTTTCATGGAATTAGAAAAAATCTCATGAATTTGGTGTCTATTTGAGAACATTTCGCAAACTTTAACATTTTTTGGAATTTAATTTCTGAGGGGATTTCAAATAATTTGAATGAGTCATTGAATTCCAAGGGATATGCTGCAATTTTAAGTTAATTTTATTAATTTAATAAATGAATTCAATAAATCAATTTTGTTTTATGTAATTTTCAGAAATTTATTAATTTCGTAACGTTTTACAGGTAAACAAATATTTCGAAGCATTCCAAGATGTTTTATGGAATATAAGTTTATTTCATTCAAGATAAATGGATTGAATTTAGTTTTAAGACATGCCAGTGAAATTCAAACAATTTTAATCGATTCGATCGGATTCATGGAATTTCCAAAAGTATAATGAAATTTCCACATTCGAAAGATTCAATAGAATTTATTTATAAAGGTTATCAAGTGGAACTTTACGAAGTTTTAATGATTAAAAAAACATCCCATGGATTCTAAAATAATTTTTCTTTCGAAGCAATATGAGATATTCCATACAATGTAATGGAATTTCATTCAAGGTGATTGCTTTTAAAAGGTTTCAAAACTATATATTTGAAATTTGAAGGATTTAATATTAATTTAGAACATATTGCTTAACAATTAATAAATACCTGTTAGTGGTGAAATCACTTTTTAGCCCTAAATTTGTATTTAAAAATGTTTTATAAAGAAAATTTATTTTTAGATCTAAAATGGCCTAATGGAACCTGTGAACAATGTTTAAATATACAATAAAAATTTGTCCAGTATTTGTCAACTAAAGGCAGGAATTTAGCTTTTGAAAATTTTAAAAACGCACATTTTTGTAGAAATAATATTTTTAAAGTATTAAAAATGAACCTTAATGTTTATATAAACTATTATTCTTCAGCCTATTTCCCCCCTTTTCATGTTTCTTCATTTAAAATGCGAACTAAATTAATAGAGCCCAACAAGAAAATCGAACCTTTTTTTTGAGCTAATTCTTTTTCGTTAAATATTCTAATATTATATTTCTTTTAAAATTAATCTTCCTGGTTAAAAATTTTACTACCAAGCTAAAAGTTTAATTATTTTAATGAAAACGCAACAGCTTGATTGCAATCTTTTTTCTTACCTGAAAAATGTTGCTTGGTTAAAATTTTATCTCTTTTGTTAAAAAGTCCTCTCCTCGAGCAGAAATGTAATCTGTTTCATTCAAAATGCTGCCTCATTTTTACTGCAGTTTTAAAAATTCATATTTTCTTTTTAAAATGTAATCTATTCTGGTTGTTGATTCAACTATATGATTGAGCGTGTATCTTTTTTAGTTGAATTCAATTGTTTTTTTTATTTAAAGTTAAAATCTTTGTTGCAAATTAGGCCCTTTAGCAAAAATTTAATCTTTTTTGGTCAAAAATGCAACTTTTCGCTTGAATTCAATTTGAATTTTACATATATATATTTAAAATTTTTGTTGGTAGAAAAATCTACTATTACATTTTTTGTTTTGAAAAAATTGGTGGGTTTGGAAAATTCTTTTTTTTTTGGTTTTAAATGAATTTTTTCAACTTAAACTTTAGAAATTTATATTTAAGTATAAAATGGATCTTTATAGTTCAAATTTCTTCTTTTGATTTCAAAATTCATCACTATTGGTCGAAATTTAATCTTTTTTCTGTTTAAATTTATCGGTTTTGGTCGAGGATTTTACTATTGTGTTGAAAATTTGCTCTTTTTTTGGTTGAATACTAAAATTCGAACTTTTTGGTAGTAGATTAATCTTTTAGATTGACAATTCATATTTTCTGTTGAAAAATAAACTATTTGGTTATAAATTCATATTTTTTATTGAAAATGCAATATTTTTATTAGAAATATTTGGGCATTAGCTTGAAAAATTGAAATATGGTCCGATCTTTAGAAAATTTTAATAACTGAATAAAATTTTTAAAAATATCAAGGGATTTCACATAATCTGTGTGATTCTTGAGAAATTATTATCGAAATTTCACGAAAAAGTTCCGGAACTTCATGAAATTTCCAAAGTTTCGGAAAATTCAATTGTCGAAATGGTTTCTTCACCCCTTTTCCTCTAGGGGAAAAAATAAAGCTGATCAGAGTGTTCTTCGCTAATTTGCCACTTCATCTCTTCAGTAGAAGACATGTCCGAGCCCCTGCATCCAATTGCGTCTTTTAAGAGGTAATATGATTTCTCCTAGAACCCCATAAAGGGTGTCAGAGAGTCTTGTAGCCTCTTGAATGCGAGTAAGAAGAGAGGTTTCGTTACGGCCTATCGAGGTCGTAATATCTGCTATAAACTTCCCTCTGATGACGTATTCGCCTTTATATAGCTTTCGCAAGACCATATGCGTTGCCATTGACTGACGAGACTTGATGTGTATGTAGGGAGGATGGAAAAACAAGGAGGAAGCAAATACAAGAGCACTTGGGAGGCAAACATGAAGATTCCCTCATGGTCCCTGGTTTTCTATCGTCACCCCGTAGGCGGTATTTGCCTTATGTTTCGCTCGTTGCGGGTAAACACAGGGGTACGTTTTACGACAAAGATAGGTGTCGACGAGGTCCGTTATATTCGCACGTTATTCTCCTATTTACTTAGGGGCGTCTTCCATTTGGTGTAACAACCTCTTACAAAAGGAAAGTGAATTTATATTAAATGGGACTTTAACGGCTCGTTTTTGCATCATTATGGCCTTTGCAATGAGAAAGAGTTTACGAGAGACCGATTATCACAGTGATTTAACAATGACTTGGCAGAGGGGAAGTAAATTGTCATAAAGATTTCTAATCTCTTCCTACGTCATTTTTAACGCTCCTTTCAGCCTATTTGCGTTCCCTAGTTGCAATTTTAAAGTACGATACCAAAGTAAGTTTCAATTTGTTACAAGTAGAGAAGCAAAGTTGTGAGATTCAAATTGAAGGTCCTGAAAAAAATTTACATAAAATTAATAGAAAAAAACAAAGCTTAAAGACTTCTTTTAGTAACGCATTTTTACCACGTCCATTTTTTCAAGCAAATACCGTTTTAAACACACCCATTTTCTCTAGTTGCTCCCATTTTCCACATCATTGTCAACGCCTAGTACCTCTACGCCTACTTTTTTGTAACACTCTTTAATGATGATTTAGGTGTTGATTGAGAAGGGGAAAGGTAAACTGTCATCAAGATTTTTAATATCTTCCTATAACACTTTTATCTCTCCTTTCAACCGATTTACGTTCCCTGGTGGCAATTTTAAAGCACGATACTGAAGTAAGTTTAAATTTGTTACACGTAGAGAAGCAAAGTCGTGAGATTCAAATTGAAGGTCCTGAAAAAATGTGCATCAAATTAATAGAAAAAAGAAAGCTTAAGACTTCTTTCAGCACTGCCCTATAACCATGCCCATTTTTTTATTACTGTTTTAAACACACCTATTTCCTTTGGCTGCTCCCATTTTCCACATCATTGTCAACGCCCATTACCTCCAGGCGCACTTTTTAGTCACGCTCTTCAATGTTGATTTGCGTGTTTACTTGGAAGAGGAAAGGTAAATTGTCATAAAGATTTCTAATCTCTTTTCTACGACACTTTTATCGCTCCTTTCAATCGATTTGCGTTCCCTGGAGGCAATTTTAAAGCAAAGTACTGAAGTGGGTTTAAATTTTGTACAAGATAGAGGAGCAGATTCGTGAGATTTAAATTGAAGGTCCTGAAAGGATTTGCATCAAGTGAATAAAAAAAAGCAAAGCTTCACGACTTCTTTCAGCAACGCCCTTTAACCACGTCCACTTTTTAAGGTAAATACTGTTTTAAACACACCCATTTTCTTTGGGTGCCCCCATTTTTCACATCATTGCCGACGCCTATCACCATGACGTTCTCTTTTAGGAACGCTCTCTAATGTTGATTTAGGTGTTCACTTAAGAGGGTAAAGCGAAATTGTCATAAAGATTTCTAATCTCTTTCTACGACTGTTTTATCGCTCCTTTCAGTCGATTTGCATTCCCTGGTGGCCATTTTGAAGCAATGTTGTGAAATCGGTTTACATCCGTCACGTAATCTGGTACTATACTCACAAGAGTTAAATAATATGTTTTAACAACATTTAGACCAAACAAATATACGATTAGAAGAAAAAATTCACGACTTTATTAGCAATGCTGTTTTAAATACGCCCGTTTTCTCTGGCCACTCCCAGTTTTCACATAGCAAACGCCTATTTGCGTCACTCCCATTTTTTTTCACGCTCTTTATTGCAGATTTAATTATTCAATTCGAGTAGAAGAAACAAAGTTTTACAAGAATGGGTCTTTAGCAATGCTGTTGTGTCACGCCCATTCTTTAAGATCATTATCGTATTGAATATACTCTTTGTTTTTGACCGCACCCACGAACATACGAGTTGAAAAAACAAAACAACAACTCGTATGTTCGTTTAGTAATGCCCTTTATCCACGCGTATTTTGTAAGACCACCAAAGTTTTATGAATATCGACTTTCCACATAATGTGCAACGCCTATTTCCTGGTGGAAATTTTAAATCAAAATAGTAAAAGGATTTTAAATACGGTACGATATAGATGACCAAATTCACGGGATTTAAACGAAATGGTCTAAATGAATTGAAATAGGATTGCTACAGAAATTCAATTTTGTAATTTCCTGACGTTCCGTAACTTTTTGTGTCCGATTTTTAATTTTCCCTGACCACTCTAAATATTTCTTTTAGTTATAGATTATAGAAAAGATCTTACACCTAGGAGACCAATAAGGTTAATGCAAAAAAATAATTTGTTCCTAAATTTATTTTAAATATTTTCAGTCAAAGTGGTGAATACTCAATCCATAGAAATAAATTCTGAATAAAAAAGTTTATTTTAACTAGAAAATACGTATCTTCAACAAATGAAATGAATTTTCAACAAAAACAGACTAATTTTCAAGTAAAAACTATAAAGTTTCAACCAAATATTTTAATTTTGAATTAAAAAATATACAGTTCCGTCAAAAAATGCAATAGTTAAAGTTTTAGTTGCAAAAATTAGTCTTCAATACAAAAACAAAGCTAATTTTCAATGAAAGAAATGAACTTTTATCCAAAAAGATAAATTTTCAACCAAAAAGCAGTTTCTCTTTGACCTCCACTATTTTTAAAATTTTCAATTAATAATTATTTCTTTCATTAATAACGTGATGGCAAGAATTATAAGTCCCTTCTTTTTTTGTGCTACTTCTAAAAGATCTAAAAAAAATTTTTGTGTCAGATGTTCTTAAATATAGTGCAGAAAATATCAACGTTTTATTGATTAATTTGTTTAATTATGTAACATAGCAATTCGAAATTCAGCAGTTTTTTTCAATTATTGGTAAAATTGAAAAAATTATCCAGTTATTGATAATAAATAATTTTTTGAAAGATACTGAAGCATACTTCAGAAAAACATTTAAAAACTGTTTATTTGGTGACGATTATTTTAATTTTCGTATTTTTACATTCGCCGAGGAAAAGGGATGCAGTTCTTATTCAATCCTAATGATCAGAACGAATTTTATTATATGGAAGATTTTTCTCAACCCAGGTTGGTTTTTATTCAAGCTGAAATTCTTTATGGAAAAAATTGTTTAAGAAAATAGTAACCTATAATTTATAAATAATATATATCAACCAAGTGCAGATTTACAGAATGTTTTGAAATACAAAATCAACTATTGATCATTAGAATTAAATTAGAACTGCAGCTCTGACCTACAATAAAAATCTAAAAACATTTTCATTCGACGTTTTATTAGTTTCATAAATAATTACAAAATTTATTTAAATTTTTATATTTGCTCTACGTAGATTACATCCCTAAATCATTTCTTACAAAGTTTATGGTTGCAGAATTCAAATAAACGGCAATATAAAACAGACGGGTTTTTATTTTATTTTTTACGGTAAAAATATAGTAAAAGCAGATGAACGTAAAAGCAAAAAAGTGTCGACATAAAAAGGGGCTTTTATAGTGATGAAGATTGGTTTCAAAAAATCTGAAAGTACCAATTTCCCTATAATGTCCAGAGTCGCGGTAAAGTTCAGAACCACATTTTTCATGAGCTAAGTTATATCCAAATGGTGAATTATTAAACGCCAGTTATTCAGTTGTCGCGTGCGTACATCTCGCAAAAAAACGGATAAGGTCACAGCTGCGTCGCAAAGGGTGGCATAAAAACCTTATTGGCTCGTAACTGGTGTTGGCCTCTGAGGAAAAAAAATCGTCACGTCTTCCATCATATCCTCAGATATCTGACAAATACGACATGGCCCGAAGAACCTTTCTTTTTCTTACCTCCATCATACTTGATTCCAATTCTTCAGATCCGTCACTTATTTCACTTCTGTAGAGTAATTACTTTTTTGAGACATGTGTGAAACTTATGTTCTTATTGGCACTTGATAAAATAAATTGATGATTGATGTAGACGAAATTAGAGAAAAATTTAATTTCGTTTGCTGTCAATTTCTTATTGTACAGGAAATATATAATATAATACAGGAGGACAGGAAATTAAAAAAGTAATTATTTCGAAAAATTTAAGAGTTGAAAACTATACACTCTTTCCATTTCTGAAGAGTCTATCTTTTTTCCATTGTTGTCAAGAAACTTCAACTTTTTCTCATTTCTTCACTCTCATGCCAACTGTATAAATAGAACCCATAATAAGAAAATTCATTTATGTTAGGTTAAAAGTTAATTATATTTAACTGAAAATTCTAGTTTTATAGTGTTTGTTCAAAAATCATCTCTTGTGGCTACAAAGTCTACTACTTGGTTGAAAATTTCATGATTTTGTTGAAAACCTAACTATTTTGTTAAAAGTTCAACCACTTGGTTAAATATCCATATTAGTGGTTGCAAATTTAATTATTTGGTAGAAAAATAATTTTTTTTGCCTGTGAAAATTAATTTTAATGAATAAAAATTTATCTGTTTAATTCTTGGCTAGAAATTAATCGTCCTTAATTAACAATTCAACTTTTACATTTTTCGTTAAAAATTCAAAAAATTTTGTTGAAAATTCCCTCTTTTTTTGCTTCATAATGAACTTTTCAATTTATTTTTTTTGTTTGAAAATAAACAAATTAGTGTGCTGGAAATTCATCCTTTTTCGAAAAAAAGTTCTTGTTTGAAAATTAGTTTTTCGGGATTGACAATTCAACTGTCTTCTAAAGGAATCTCTTCTTTTTGACTTGAAGATTTAACTACACCTTTTATACAAAATTCTTTTATGATGATTAAATTTGACAGTTTTTGGTTTAAAATTGATATATTTTTTATTTAAAAATTAAAATAATTCATTGAAATGTCAAAATATTTTGTTAAAAATTCAGTTATTTTGACGTCGATCTTCTTTTTAGAAAGAAAAATAATTTTTTTTCGTTTGAAAATTAATTTTATTGAATAAAAATTTATCTGTTTAATTCTTTGCTAAAAATTAATCTTCCTTAATTAACAATTCAAATATTACTTTTTTCGTTGAAAATTCAAAATTTTTTGTTGAAAATTCGCTTTTTTGCTTCATAATTAACTTTTTAAGGTACTGACTACGTTTACGGAATTTTCCGTTAAAACTTCCACTACGGCATTTTTATTTGAGAATTCTTTTTTTTTAAAGAAACAGCTCAGTGTACTGAAAAATTATCCTTTTTCGAAGAAAAGTTCTTGGTTGAAAATTAGTTTTTCGGGATTGACAATTCAACTGTCTTCTGAAGGAAATTCGTCTTTTTGGCTTGAAGATTTAACTACATGTTTTATTCAGAATTCTTTTATGATGATTGAATTTGACTGTTTTTGGTTTAAAATTGATATATTCATTTGTTAAAAATTCAAATACTTTATTGAAAAGTCAAAGTATTTTGTTAAAAATTCAGTTATTTTGACGTCGATCTTTTTTAGAACCAAATTTCGGTGTGCAAAATTTATCTTTCTTGGTTAAAAATTACCTTCTTTGTTAAAAAATATTATTTTAGAGGTTAAAAGATATCTGTCTTCTAAACCAATCGACCTTCAAGATACAAATGCGAACTAATTCAAAAGTTATCTTTTTCAGCAGAAAATGAATTTCGATCTGAAATCTAAAGCGTCTTATATTGAATTTAGTTTGATGTTGTTGGATTTTATAATCGTAAATCTCTAGAAACCTGTCTTTTGTAATTCCTCAAAAATCCTATTCTTGAGAAAACGAAATATTTCGCAAAAAGAAAGATTAATTCGCGACTTTTGCGCTCTAAAATAAAAAGAACTTGCCGATGTCTTTGCGATTAGTTTTCCACCTGTCGTGGATTGCGCTGGAATTCCGGTCGGGAAATTTCAGAATTGCGAGAAGCTCTAAACTAAAGCCACGTCAACCCCCACTGGTAACGCCAGAGGCAACAAACGTAATTACCTGAGCTTTATCTTTTATACCATTTTTCCTTTCACACCTTCATTCCAGCTCGCAATTTTGACTCCTCCCACTGGCTTGCCGTTGTCACAGTAGCTTCTTCTTCTTCTTCCTTCCATACCTCTTAGGAAATAATATCGCCCGAGCACCTAATATCCATCTCGCCACCTTATTTTGCTTTTATATCCCCCAGGGTATTTCGAAACAAGGAGACTGGAAGTCTTCAATCCTCTGATTGATCGATTGGTTCTACAAGGATTTGCCTCTTGGTAATTCAGTGGATGAAAACAAAGCGGATAAAAACTTTCTTTTCTTTCTAGCAAATCTCGCATAAATCATAATCTATTTCCTGACTTCTTTACCTATAATGAAATGCATCGGCCTTTGAAGGCTTCACATAATCCGTTGAAGATTAAAGCTCCTATCTCGTCCTGCAGCCGCGGTATAAAAGGGTATAAAACGCTAGAGAACTAAGAGAGAAAAAGGTAAATAAAAAGCAATTGCTTTTCGTTCAAATGAATATACGGGGTGTTCTCAGATAAGCTTATGTATGAAAAGTAAAAAAAAAAATAAACTGCAAAAGGTAGCGCGAATTTTATATTAATATTATCACCTCAGTGCTACAATAGTCAGACATTGTTAATATTTTATGAAAGAGTTATTCATTAAAATATCATAACAAGAAAAAAATCCCCTCTTTATGAATTTTCATGTGATTTTCATTTATGTTCAAGATTATAATTTTGTGATTTAGCATTTCGGAAATTTGCCTCATTTATATTCTATTATATTCATTGTCACATATCTCTGACTTTTTTCATCTTCACAACAAAAGTATCAACAGTATCAACTTATGTGCTGTTTTAACATATTTGACCCTGCAATCCTCTTTCTAATAATTCCATATCCTTTTATATCCAGGTTTAACTCTTTTTTCTATTTCTTTTTCAATTATACATTCCCCTTTTTATAATGTTCAGCCTAATCTGTTCTGATTAAGAGACATTTAATCCATTCATATCCTATTCTAATTTAAAAAATTGTATTCAGTTCAAGCTGCTTCTGTTAACAGAAGTGCTAGTCCTTTTTACCATTTAATTTTGTCAAACCTGTTTCAATATATTAATTTGTCCTTCTTCCTTTTTTTTCCTGATTTTTTTATCGATTTCTATTCTATATTTGTTGAAGCCGATATCATTCAGATATTGTTATTTCATAATTTTCCTCAAGAAAGATATTCACGTCTGACAATTTTAATTCTATCATTCTTTTAAGAATCCTATTTGATTTTATCCTTTTAGATAATATTGATATCTTATCACAGCAAAATCAGATATTCAATAGACTAAAACGGGGGATAGAAATTGGTAGGCCTTTTGTCTGTATCACGGGATAGTATATGATACCTTAAGTTGAAATGAAGTAAATTGGAATAACTAAGATAGGAAAAATACAATTTACGCATTATATGATATTATTTAATTTGACTGTAAGGATATTTAATGGAATGACGAAAGGAATTTTTAATAAATTAATACAACGTATAAATTACTGTTTAATTAAAAGGTTTTAAAAGGTTCGATCACTCTTCAAAATATTTAAGAAGTTTTTAATCGAGCATTAAGGATTTTAATCAATTTTAACATGTTATAAACTAATTATTTACTCCAAATAATTTCCAGCTCCAAACATTTGAAAGAGACTTCAGAAAAATTGATAGGATTTTATGGCTTTTAGAAGATTTTAACTCATTTGTGGAAATTTTAAAAGGTTCGATCACTCTTCAAAATATTTAAAGAATGCTTCAACTTAATACCAAATACCAAGGCCAAAAAGACATGAATGATTTAAAAATATTTAATCATGTGAATGAAAACAATCTGTCGGATCTCAGTTTTCTTTTGAAACATTTCACTCTCGGTGCACAATTATTTCAAAATAAAAATAAATTTTCAAAAGAAAATGAAGTACTGGGCAATTAATTATGATAAATGTGATTCTTATCTTTCGTTAGGCTTAGCAAAAATTTTGCTTTTTACTACCATTTTCTTTTCCCTCAGCAGGATGATCATAATTATTATTGGAACTTATGTCCAAAAACATATGACAGTTTAGTAGTGTGATGTCACACGATATTTGCGAACTAAAATTTTATTATTATTATTATTTAAAGTTTGCATGCTATTTAGTGAAAGTTTATCATGCGGTGGAATAAAAGCTGTTGCCTGATACGTCTTTAGCAGCGATGTGAAAACGGCAAAATATGAGTGAATTCGAGCTACAAATCAGGACACCAGCTTTAAAGAAACTTTTCGCTGAGTTAATTATTATTTTAAAAATAATTATTCTTATCGAATACGAATTTAAACGTATGTTTCGTGAATGAAAATAAAGAACTTGACACAACAACTATCTTTTGTTTTCGAACAAAAAGAAACATAGGAATCGAATTAATTTTATGGTTGAAGATAATAATAATTCTATTACGATAATTAAGTTGCATCTTTAATTTATTTCAGATTTAAATTGAGGTTAAACATTAATAATTAAAAATTAAGTATTCTGTGAAAGTATATTTCAAATTTTAATTCAAAAAATAGTTTGGCGAATAAAATGTCAGGACGGAAATTGCTATCACACAACTTATGAACTATGGTTAAGATATCATAGTGATTATAGTGGCTTTTTAAGTGGGTATCAAATTCTTTATTTTCAATCACGAAAATTATATTTGCATTTATCCGTGATATGTGCACTTATTTTTGAAATGAATTTGTAATATTTTCAAAGTTAAAAAAAATCTTCATTCATAATTCTGTGTTCTTCGCCTTGCTGTCAATTACATAGTAGACGGCACTTTTTCACTGAAAAAATAGTTTTAGACAATTAAAAAACATGAAATTATCTTCGTGTAAAGTTTATTCGACAAGCTGTTTTTCTGTTGCAGCGAATCTTTCAGTTGTAATCGATGTAAACTTTTTTTTCTTGTTTCTGTGATACTATTAAGCCAAACCCTTTTGAGACAAGCTTCATTTGGGAAGAATAAGAAAAGGGAGTATAGTACGAGATATAAATTTTAGATCAAGCTAACATTCCCGCGTTGTTTATTGAACAAAAACGTTCTCTTTCTCTCCATTCACATCCACTATGCAAATCTCTTTATGTTTAAAGAACATCAAGAGCATTGACTACTTATGAGCCACTGACTCATAAGTGGAGAAGCAGGAGGAACAAAGGGGTGATTCACCAAATCCTTCGATTATACGATCGATTGCGCGCGCCATCGGCAAGTAAGTGGGAGTAGCGCGGGACCAATGCGCTCTATAAATATTGGTACCGGGACCGGTACCAATTCACGTCTTTGAAAAGTCTCAACGTTGTGACACGCGTTTGGCTTCTCATATGACCAACTGCATATACCAACATCATACTAAGATTCTGAAAGGAAACCGACTAAATTAAAATTCTCCTTCAAATATTAAATAACTTGTCCTAATTTATTATTTTTGAATGAGGATAATGAATGCGAGTTTGTGGGTATTTATAAAACAATAAATTATTGTAATGTGTGTCACAACCCTGCACCTTATTTTACTATAAGGACCTTGTTGTGCATGATTGGCTCAGAGAGTTCAATTAAAAAAGTTTATTGGAAAAAGTAAAAATATGTGTAATGTGTGTTACGTCTCTGCACCTTATTTTACTATAAGGACTTAGGGGTGCATGAATAAAGCTTCAGGGACTAGCAGTAAAAAAAACTAAGAGAGAATCAAAAGTTCATTATGTTAAATCTGTGCAAAGACAGAATCGTGTACATTAAGCTTATACATCTTATAAGCGAGATCGATATCATAGAATCCAAACCATCATTAAAATAAGCAATCATCTTTTTTTATTGCAAGAATTAATCTTATCTCGCTCAGTTTTATTTAGTCGTCCAGTTTAGTTTTAAAATTGTTAGGGCTATTTTTAGTGTCCTAGCAGTATTGGAATCAACCGACATTGTTGATTATAATTTACTGAACAGGACAGAGTAAATTCATACAGAACGAATCTCTCAATGAAGGTAAATGTCATTGAGAAAAGTTTGAAATGCTACATTATTATCTCTAAAAATTAGTATACTTTTTAGTCAATGCTCACCATGTTAAAATAATCCAAATGCACTAAGAACTAAACTTTGAATATCGAGAAACACAAAATGTATCCCCGGTTTTGATAGAACGATAACGTAACAGCATGAAGCGAGTACCTTGAATTCTATTAAATCTAGAATATAAATTTGATGATTTTGAGGATTATTTGCTGATTCGTTCTTATTTCTGTTGAGCATCATCTCAGATCTTTCTTACTATTTTCTTCATTATGCTACAATATTTTTCAAGTGGCTGTCTGCTATAAAGCAGTAAGAATTACCGGACCGAGAGAACCATTTGAAGCACTTGTAACGATAAAATAAGGAGAAATCCTGTTGCGACCCCGTCCCATCCACCCCCATCAAGCTTCGCTTCACAGCTCTATTCATTAAGTCTCAAGAACGGTCGCAGTCTCTGTAGGGCCGCGAGTAGACGTGTACACGACATGCCGTTTGTTCTGCTCTGAAACTGGAGATGTCCTCCTTGGATAACATGGCGCGTTTCCTCCCTCGCACACAAGCAATAATCTTATTCACGTACTTCCACCGCAACCTAAGCATTCAGAAAAATTATCCCTCGGAACAGCTTGAATGTCCAAGTCTTTTTTAAATTCATCACCATTTGTGCAATTAAAGTCAGAAAGGTAAATGCAAAGTGTTTACGCGGAATAAAATTATATTTAATGTGAAACGTGTCTTCAAAACGGAGGGTGCGTATTTCTTTTTTAATGTACCTAAAACATTCTTCAAAGAAAATTATGCTTGTATGAAAGAGAGCAAAAAAAGTCACGATGCATTTACCGGAGGAAAGAGGTTTTTTAGGACTCTAAAAGTTGCAGGTATTCTCCGTTCATCTTATGAACTTATTGTGTACTTTGTGATTCTCATAGATTTCATCGTCTTCTTTCAAAATCCGCCGAAAAATTGAAAACAGCTTTAAAATTAACAAAATGATAGCTGTTTTTCTGAACAAAATTAACATGATTCCATTTTTTTCAATTTGTAGTATGATAATGAAGATATCTTTTAAGTTTGATGCCTGATAAATAACTTTTATAGCCAGGAGAATTCTATTTTGTTAAAAATTTTCTACTTTTTCTTCGAAAAAATGATAAATACGAAAAAATGTTAACATAAAAGTTTGCATATCTAACAAAGTTCTACGAAAAATTTATGTTGTTCTTTTGCGATATCTTTCATAGTTTAGAAGAAAATTGCAAAAATTACATTTTTAGGGAAAAAAATTCTTCCGGCTTCAAAAATGGTTTGGCCCGCGTTATTAATAAAAAAGATTTTCTTAAAAACCCTACCTTTTTTATTATTCTAAATATTTTTTTAAAATTTTCTACTACTATAAGAAAGTCACATTTGCAGCTTTATGCGGGCTAAACCATTCTTAAGGCCGGGAGAATTTTTACCCCCTAAAAATGAAGTTTTTTAATTTTTTTGGTTAACTATGAAAATATATCAAAAGAAGAAGAGACATTTTTCATATAACTTTTTTAGACGTGCTAACTTTTATCTTAACATTTTTTCGTATCTATCATTGTTTTCAACAAAAGTTACTTAGCAAGACGATGAACGCTATTAGAATCATACAGAAAATAATAAATATCTGAATTATACCGAAAGTTATAGAGGTTTAAAGGAAAAAATGTGTGTTTTTAACAAAAAAAGCACAAAATTCAAATATGAATAAGTTTTTAGAAAAAAATCTGTTTGCAAATCAGAAAAATACGTGTCGCCTCATTTCCTCTAAAAACAAACATATTTCGCCCTCGAGAGGTTCTGCGATTTCAAGTGTAGGGCCCTGCCTGATTTGAAATTGATTCGGTCATATCAATTAACTATAAAATTAATAACGTATTTTTTATTCTAAACTACCAAATAATGTATTAGCCACTTAGTATAACGGTTTGTGTATCAAAAATTCCATTTCACCATTTTAAAATTGTGTTTATGTGGGTTACACTGTAAAAAGTCATCATAAATTTCCCGTACGAAAGTATGTCATTATTCCCATACTTCAGAATATCCCCTACAAGCATCGAAATTTTCTGTTGTTCACTTGTGAATTTCACATACACGTCGAAAGTTCCATACATTGGTATGGGAAATCTTTCAATCATGTATGGAACTTTGATGCGCAGTTGTAGAATGCGCAACCGAGCAAAGCGCGCATGCGCGGTAACCATAGTGAATGAAGCAGAAGGAACAGGATACTCGTATAATAACCATCATGACCCTGAGCGTCCAATTTATAATAGTTTTAGTACAAACTTGTGAAAAATTTTAGAGTGTTAGTAGTGAAATAGTTAAATATTGTGAGTGCAATAAGATTTAGTGTAATTAGAAATTTTTCTCAAAAAGAAGAAGGAAGCAACCAGAGAGGGAAAATTCTAGTCGAGCATCTAATTCATTTTAGTTTAAGTACTCACTTGTGGAAAATTTTAGAGTTGGAGCAGTGAACCAGTTAAATATTATAATTAGTAATATAGTACAATTGGCATATTTCCCATTTTTGAGCATGGGAAACATGCAACCTGGGTATGGGAAAAATACAACAAATGTATCGGACACGGTATGGGAAAAGTGTCATGCACTTACAACTATTTTCCCATACCGCTGTATGGAAAAATTGTAATACGTATATGGGTTAATTACTTCCAATACATGTATGGGAGATTTACCATAGATTTTTCTTACAGAGTAGCTTTTCGTAGCTGTCACAGTAATGGTCGGTTTAACTTATTATGTTTTGGAGAACTTTAATTTTTGTTTATACAATTGAGAATATGTACACCAACTTTCGACTTGCTAAATTGCCCCGACTGATGAACATTTAGAAATTTATTTAGTAATGAAACTAATATGGTATATAAACACCCTATGGAATAGTTGCAAAGTGAAGATGCATTCTTCTCTACGCAGGTTCCATACTTGATTGCACAAAGGAAATTGCATTACACCCGATCCATTGACTGAGCTCTTCGTAGTTTCGCTATCACATAAGGGATTCCATAATTATATCAACCTCGCCTGATGCAGTTTTCTTCAATTAAGCAGTATCATTATCACCCTTCGCAGAATGGTCAGAATTGGTCGAGAAATTCTCTCCGATCGCGAACTTTTCGACCCAGCTTTTCCGTGACCATCGATCGCGTGGTGAACATGCATTTGCCAACCTACTCTTGTATTCAACGTCAGCGATGCTGCCGAACTAGTACACAATTGCACAAGGCGAGTACCAGTAATGGTGGAGCGGTAGCTATTACAGTTTACAGTTTACAGGCGGTCGTATGCAGCTAAGGGTAGCGTCCAACAGGACTGCTAATTGTGGTTAAGTTTAATTCGTTCTGACGTGTGGTATGACACAGTGCCTGCCGCGTATCTGCATGGTTAATTTTCATCAAGCAGATAAGATAAAACACCACTCAATGCCATTTTGCTAAATTAAAAAACCTGAGAGTCCTGTTTTGGAACCCTTGCTTTTAAAGCATAGGTCTCGAAATTTCCAGCAAAAGGCCACGCCCGTTTGCTCTCAGGTCTCGAATTCTATGATTTTAGATCATAGATTCCGAGACTTTAAAGCACGTAAGAAGTGCAGCTGTAAAATCCAGCGCATCCCTGTAATAAACGAGAACAAAATATTTCTAACACCCCCCTCCTCTTACTGTATACTGTTAAAAATTTCTATTGGGAACTTCGACTACATGTATTGGACGTTTATTTCCGAAACGTAAGGTAACGCTAATTTAAATAATGTTTTAGTTTCCAAATGTCGGCATTAGTATAGTAGCTCACACATGTATTGGAATTTTATAATACAAGTATAGTAGCGAGTAACTTGACACCCTTTAATGCAAAATATTAAGAAAAATATGTAAATCTTTTCTTAGGAGATTTGTTCCTGGAAGAAAAAATAAATAAACGTTCTGACGAAACAAAAAGTTTTGTTAATACATAATATATAACGCGCCTATTTCTAGAATTGAAGGAATTCATGGAATTTTAGAATTTCGTGAAATTCACACAATTTACGGAATTTGCGGAATTCGTAGAACGCCCGAAATTCACGTATTTCATGGAATTACTGGAATTCAAGAAATTCACGGAATTCACGATATTCACGGAAATCAAGAAATCTAACAAATTCATGGAATTCACGAAATTCAACAAATTCACAGAATTTAACTAATTTGTAAAATTCAAGAAAAATAATTTTAAACCCAAAAAGACAAATTTTCAACAAATGAAAAGTTTTAACTCAACAAAGAAATAAAAATGTATCTAAATTATCAAACCTGAAAGCCTAACGGCGAATTCTCTCTTCAAAAATTGGATTTTCAAACAAAAAATGATTTTTTTATTATTTAAATTAATTTATAATTATTAATTATATATATATAATTATTTCATATATTTTTATTTTATAAATTATATCTTTACCAAAAAGAGAATTTTCAACTAAAAAAGATCAATTAAAAAAATTAATTTAAAATAAGGGTTTTCCTCTTAACAGTTAAATTTTTAACCAAAGATATAATCTTTTAATAAAAAAAAATTTAGCAATGTAGTTTAAATTTTACCTGAGTAGTTTAATTTTCAAGTAAAAAAGATTTCAGTTGACTTTTCAAAATTAAAATATGAATTTTTAAATAAAAAATAAGCTTTCAACGAAAGAGATTGAATTTTTAACAAAATCTTTGAATTCTCTACCCATTTTTATCCAAAAGTGATGATATTTCTTTTAAAACAGATAACTTTTTACTATGAAACAAAATTTTTTTAAATGGGTGAATTTTCAAGAAAAAAAGATTCCCTTTGACTTTTCAAGATAAAAATATAAATTATTTAATAAAAAATAAGTTTCTAGAAAAAAATTGAATTCTCAATTGAAAAATACGAATTTTCTCGTTTAAAAAGAATGAATTTTTAACAGAAATTAACCAAATATGAAATTTTTACTATAATATGAATTTTGAATAAAAAAAAGAAAAATTAAAAAAAGTTGAACTTTCATCCAGAAGGAATTTCAGTTCTTTTTTTAACACCAAAATAAAAATTTTAATCAAAAAGTGAATTTTCTACGAAATAGTTAAACTTTCAGCAAAAAAGTAGAATTTTCAACCATAAAGTCGTACTTTTTAACAAAATTTTACCATTATGTCTAAGAAAGATGAAATTTCTTTAAAAAAGATTAATTTATAATTTAAAAAAAATTTTTTTAAATATTTAAATTTTCACCCAGAAAAGATTTTAGTTCTCTTTTTAACACAAAAATATTAAATTTGAACAAAAAATTCTCTATGATATAGTTAAATTTTCAACAAAACAGCAGAATTTCCAACTAAAAAGTATGAATTTCCAACAAAATTGGTAATTTTTTAAACCGAACCGTTGAATCGTTATTCAAAAAGTATGACTTTTTACAAGATTTTTAACTTTTCAAAAAAAGCAGTTGAATTTTTATCCAAGAAAGATGCAATATTTCGACTAAAAAATACGAACTTTTAAATCAGTAATCCTAGTTTTCAGAGCAGTTTCCATCCAAAAAAGATTTCAGTTGATTTATCAACTACAAAATATGAATTTTAAACAAAAGGTTAATATTCTACGAAAAGAGTTAAGTTCTTAACCCAAAATGACAACCTATATTAATGTTAAAAAAAGAGCTAATAACAACTTAGAAATGGTCATGAACAATCCACATCCACATTTCATAAGATTTTTTTAAATTAATAATAACAATCTCTAACAAGGGAATATGATAAGAACTCTGTCTATAACAGCCTTCAGAAGCGAGCAACAAAAACGTGAACCACTACTAGAATAAGCAATAACAACCCAAAACAACGGGCTATAACGAACTATCGAAGGTCTTAATTAGTTCAGAGCAAGGGTCTATAACACACCCTAGCAACGGTGAACAAGAATCCTAATTATAGAAATTAACAACCATTAATAATGGTCTAGAATAACCAATAACAATGAATAAACTACCAATAAAAATACTTTAAATGTACTTTAAAAATAATTTTAGCAAAGATTAATAACAATAGTCCAAAATTACAGACAGTTATTGGTAAACCATTGTATCAACTGTCTCTGTAATAAGATTAACGGCCAAGACAGCAAAGTTATTGTCGAAAACGGCCTATTGCAACTTAGCAACGGTCAGTAAAGATCCCTATCAACAACTAGCAATAGTCAATAAAACCCTATAATTATGGTTATAAACCTCCCATAACAACTGTCAAGAACATCAGCAGTAACTTATCAACAGTCAATGAAACTTCTTATCAGATATTAAAGACGACCCCTAGCAATAGACATTAATAAAAATGATTCTCAAGGCAACGCATGCAAAAAATGCATTAAGAACTTAGCAAACATCAATCAATAAGTTCGAGCATTGCTTAAATATTTGTTCTAACATATATTTTTTTAATTCTACAAGGATTGAACAAATTCACTCCAAGTAATTACCATAAGAATCATGCATGAGGTGATCCTGTGGAGTATGGAGTATTTAGTTTCGTTTGACGTGGCAGGGAAATGTGTGTATTCACGCCGCTCGTCGATGCTACAGGATTATTGGTCAATAACGCGGAGAAAGCCGCTCTGGCTCAATGCTCGCGTCCTGGTATCGACCTGGCTTTAGCGTGCGATGAGCTTCCATTAAGCACGACGGTGGAACCCACTTATCAAAGCTGCCCGATAGACAAGCCTGATCCGCCTGTAATGGAAACCCATAGATGCAGATGCACCCCATTGTTTTCCCAGGAAGGTCCTGTGAATACCATGGCCTGCCACCGGACGTTTCTCGCGTTGTCACTCGAGCGTGTACGTCTACGAGCCACTAACCCATCCCCAAACAACCTAGCATCAATTCCGTCCATCCTGCTTTCTTCGAACAGCCAAGCGACCCAATGTGATGTCTCTTCCTGCAAATACCCGTTAGTGCTCTACAATTCCTCCGTTTCGCCACGACTTCAATCGGATTTCATCATTTCATTCCCAACCTAGCCTAGCTTCTGGAATACGTCTGATACATTTAGATCTTGTGGATAGAAGCTTACTTATTCATAAGATTCATGTGTGTCCGTCGAGAGCTTATCCCTTTCTTGCTCATTCCAATAACCATGATTTCTGGGATTTTTGACCTTCTCGAACGACCTTCTGTCTTCTGGATACTTTTACATATTTGTGGTTTTTTATGTCATTTTTTTAACAGAAATGTGTACCAATATTACCTATTTACTTAATGCCTAACTTTATTCAGGTTATTCTACTTACGCTAGAGAAATTCCACCGTTGTTTATATACTAAGGGTGCTTCTCAAGCGTCTTTAACATTCCATTAATTTTGTATCCGGAAAATAAACTTTGTATCTTTTTGTTATATGCAGGTTATGATATATTTATCATGTATCGAGTCATTAGATCTCTTCTGTTACGGATTAAAAAATTAGAAAAAGTGTGATGAAGCTAGTGCATCATAAAGTTTGTCACAGTAACCTACAGGAGAAATTTAAGTTAATTAATCCATTCAAAGCGGAAGACATATCTATGGCATTATGAAACCCTTGTCCTCGAAGAGATCTTTTGCAACCGAGCTGAGCTCTTCAAACAATTCCATTGTCTCTCCTTGAACAATGAAATAGTTTATTATACCATTTTTTCCCTGCCAAATCTTTTGAAGCTCCTCTAATTTCCAAATAATGCCTTATAAAGGATTTATTCTTTTTATAAAATATTATGTCATGTTGTTATCTAGTTCTCTTTGATTATGTTAACGCTAACCTTGTGAAAGGCTTTGCCAATGTGGAAAATTGTCAATTACAAAGAGCTTTGTTTCCAAAGTTTTCTTTTCACCGCAGATAATTTCGAGGCTCGCAAAGTGAAACAACAAATTTAGTATATAAAAAAGGTCCAGTTATTTTTTAGTCGAAACAATGTAAACAGAAATTTGGAAAGAATGCGTAGAACGTAGCTTTTATAAATCATTCGAATCCTAGTAATTCCGTAGGTTCAATACGAAATAGACGGTAATACCAATAATCCAGCTCTGCAATCTATAAATCACCTTTCCCCTATTTTCGTATCGTTCTCAATTGGTAGTCGAAAATTTTAAAGTCTTCCACTGCACAAAACGGATAGAAAATAAAATAAAAACTGTTATTTTTTATAAAACATAGTATCACAGCATACCTAGGTACTAAACGATCAAACCAGACAATAACCGGGCATATGAATTATATGAATTCTGAAAGATTTGAGATTAAATAATTTTTTTCTAAGATCTCTGGGAAATTTAGTTATTATTTTTATTTAAAAAAATGAATATTAAACGATTATTTCAAAATATTTCAAAAGAATTCCAAAATTTGAAGACAAAAATATCCGGAAGATTTTAAAGGAACTTTTCCAGTACTGTAGAATTTGTTACATTTTATAAAGTACTTGAAATTTTTTTTTTTAATTTTCAGACAAACTTGAATCAATTCAAAAGTTTTTTTTAAAGTTTTAGAAGTTTTAAAAATATTTCAAAATACTTAAGAAACTTTAACGCTTTTGGTTAAAAATGAAATTATTTGGTAGCAGATGAATTTGTTCGCTGGAGAATTGAACTATTTTTTTATAATGTTTTGTCTTTTCTGGTTGAACTCAAATGCAATTAGTTTAAATTGATTTTTTTTTATTGTAACTATTTTTTTCCAAGATCGTTTTTTTTTCTTTTTGTATGAAAATGAATCTTTTTATTTTAAAAATTTATATATTTGGTTATAATTCTTTTTTTTTCTAAAAAATTAATGCTCTTGATTGAAAATTAATCTTTTTGGCATAAAATTCAATTACTTAGTTGAAAATGATTTTTTCGGAGAAAATTCATACTTTTTATTAAAAAGTCAATTGTTTAGTTAAAAATTTTACTGCTTGGTTAAAAGTTGAATTACTTTATTAAAAAGTTTAAAAAAATAAAAATGCATACTTTTAGTTAAAAATTGATCTCGTTGGTTAAAAATGTAAATATTTCATTAAAATTTTGTCGTTTTGGTAAAAAAATCATCTTAAAGGTGGAACTTTAAAACATTTTGTCGAAAATAAGAAGTTCATCTTCTCTGGTAAAAACTTAAAATTGTTTGAAAATGTGTTCTTTCTGGGTCAACTCTACTTCAATTGTCGGCAATTTTTTTAATGTAAATTTTTAGTTGGAAATTCTTTTTCCTTTTCGTTTTAAAATTAATTGTTGAACCTAAAAATTATGTATACCATTTTTTAAAGAAAATAAATCTTTTTTTTAATTTAGGTATTCGTAAACGTTGCCACTATCATACTGAAATCTACAATTTAATTTAAATTAAATGAAAAATATTTTCTTAATATGAGAAATTTATGTAATCAGAGTGGTCGCTGGAACGGGAAAAGAGGAAAATGAGGCAATAGGAGGGAAAGTTCGGAAACCGGGTAAAACTGGGAAATAATAGAAAATGGATTTTTGTCCGGAAATTTTACAAATTTTTAGGAGAAACATTTAGCTAAACGCTTAAATATCACAAATTTTATACCACATGATATAATTTAATTTAAATTAAAGTTGATTACAAATATTTGTTGCTAAAAAGAAGACTTGAAGATTACAAAGTTAAAACCGTTTTGCTTTGAAATTTTTGAATGGAAGCTTTTTGAGGTAATGTACTCTAAATATAAATCAATTATTTTAAAAATTAAACTGTCGTTTCTGTATTAAAAATTAAATAATATGAATCATTAATGAAACTGATGAATGAACAAAGAAATTTTTTTTTTATGAATTTACAACCGTTAAGCAACTAGTTCAATTTTCAACCAGAAAAATAATTTTTTAATTATAAACGTCATAGTTAATATTTTAGATGAAAAATATATTTTTATTTGAAATAAATATTTTAATTATGTAAAAAAAGACAAATTTTTTTATACCAAAACAGATGTTTTTTTAAGCCAAAAAAACCAATTTTCAACAAAAATGAAGAATTTTTTAACCAAAGAAAGCAATTTTCAACTGAAGGTATGAAATTTCAACCAAAAGAATGATTTTTTAACAAAGTAGTTGAAGTTTAAACACGTTGGTTGACACTTTAAAGAAACAAGATTTTGGTATTAAATAAAAACAGTTTAATCCAGCTAAAAGACGAATTTTAAACAAAATAGTTCAATCTTTAACCCATATAAATTAATTGTCAACCAAAAACTTTAATTTTGAATTAAAAAAGATCTTTGAATAAAAAATTGAATAGTTGCATTTTCAGTTAAAAAATTAATTTCGAACAAAAAAAATATTTTTCAACACAGTACGTTAAGTTTCAACCAAAGAGAAGAATTTTCAACTAAAATGATGGACCTTTCACTGGAAAGAGAATTTTTAAAAATTATTTTAAATTTCAATTAAGTAGTTGAATCCTCGATCAGAACAGATAATTTTTAACGAAATAGTTTCGTTTTTCATTAAAAGGATTAAATTTCTACCAAATGACATGAATTTTCAGGGACACACAAAAATCCTGAAAAATAAAATTCCCGAGACTGGAAAGTTTTGTAACACAATGTTCCCGAAATTAGAAGCGAGTGACAAAATGAAATTTCCGAACAATAACATTTTTCAGAGTTTACGATAATACCAAATTAGAAGATTCCTGATGCTATGAATAAAATAATAATAATAATAATAATCATTTATAAGAAAACTTAAAAAATCATAATTAATTAAAAAATGAAAAAATGAACAACGTTATTCCATCGACCCAATATTCGTAAAATAAAATTTCCGAAATTAAAAAACATCCTGCACCTTAGAATTGTCAATAATCAAATATAAAAAAATACATAAACTACTTTTCATTAATTGAAGTATTTTT
Organism: Druon quercuslanigerum; assembly: GCA_010014905.2. Taxonomy (NCBI): domain Eukaryota; kingdom Metazoa; phylum Arthropoda; class Insecta; order Hymenoptera; family Cynipidae; genus Druon; species Druon quercuslanigerum. The sequence goes on from JAAAKG020161619.1 coordinate 33,356, forward strand.
TATTTTGCTATTTTATATACTATTGAACTTTTTTAATTGTTTAGATTCGGGAATTTTATAATTCTAATATTTTCTTTTCCTGCATCGGCAATTTTCTAGCCTCGGATATTTTATAACCCGTCATTTTTAATGGTTTATTCGAAAAAGTGTTAAAAAAATCCATTTTATACTTGTAAGTTATTGCGCGTTTAAATAAAAACTTATTAATTTAAAATGTGTTGTGCTTTAATTATAAAAATTTAAAAATCAAGAAATGAAAAAAATTTCAGCTCTACAAGTTTCAGTTTTGTTTTACTTCATTAACGATGAAAAGATTTTCTCAGCCGTGAAATTATCTGGAATTTCTTTCATTACATAAATGCTGACATATTTAATTTTTTGGATGATCATCTGTGTTTTTATTCAAGTATTTCACCAGTGTGCAAAGAGTAAATTTCGACGATCAGTTTGACAAACAAATTTACCTAATCAGTTATAAATTTGGAAATAATTCTACTTTCTGGTTTTGGATACTGCATTTGAGAATATATATCATATTACACATATGGTTAGTCTTATTCATTTTTATGTGCACAATACTTAACTTCCGGTTTGCTCAAGAATAAATGAGGAGATTAGGGTAGCTCGGCTTACATCCGCTTAAATAACCCAGAGGGCTTTGCAAATTTTTTTGTGTAACCTGAAAGTAATATGAATGTATTGTGGCGAGAAATTATGGAATAAAATATACATATGCTGGACAAAAATTGTTCAAGAAAGATATACATCTTTTAAAAGTGATACAGAAATAAAAAGAAATTATAAAAATTGGACAGAATAGATAAGCTGCTTTCTTTCTCGGAATAGTTCGAATCTATATTTTAAATGCTTTTCTGTTATTTCTTGTGTAATCTGGGAATTGTGTTATATTTCATACAGCATAGTTCGATTTTTGTCAGTTTAAATAAATTATACTTATCCTATTTTTTATATTTATTTCTCACCAATTTTATCAAAATTTACTAAATTTTATTTTTTCTCTGACAAAAATGCTTTTTACTGCTATCAACTTTTACTTTTCCATAATATTTTCAATTATAGATTTTATTTTTTCAAAAGCAGTATGGATTTCTGTTCAATTTTCGCACTTTTGTCCGATTTCGCCCCTCTTTACGTTATTCTCCCTTGAGACATTTCTACCCATTTCTATTGTATTTTATCACTTTATGGTCTATTCCATACGGGGCTTCATCTCAAATTTATATCCACTTCTATAATATTGTAACTTTTTCCCTATTCCTTTTTCCAGAATTCTATCTTTCTTTATCTAGTTTGATATTTTCTCAAATATAGTAGGGAGATATATAATTTAAATTAGGTTTGAAATATATTAGGACAGTAATAGATATAATAGAATAAGTTTAAAATATATTAAAAAAGAAACTTATAGACTGAAATAGGTTTATAATATAATAGGACAGAAATTTACATAAAATAGAAGGAAATAAATAGAAGGAAAATAGACTTAGAATAGAGTATTATATAATAGTAAATAATAACATAGGTTTGAAATATATTAGGACAGGAATGTATAGAATGGAATTATTTGAAAACATATTGGGATATATTAAAACAGTTTATTAGGATATTGGGACAGAAATGAGGAAATTGGAACAGGTTTAAAATTTATTTGGACAGAAACTGATAGAACGAATCACTTTTTCGATTACATCAGGTCAAAAATGGATATAATGGAATAAGTTTAGGATGTCTTCGTCCATAATTAATAAGAGAACACAGATTTAGAATATATTAAGGCATAGATTAACATAAAATGTTAATCGAATGCAATTCTTTTAAAATATAATAAGACACAATGAGAAAAAACGCAATAGATTTAAAATAAAGTAGAATAGAATTTGATGAATTTTGCATCAAATGGCATACGTTTGCTACAGGTAATAAGAGAAATTGATGAAGTAGAATATATTTGAAATATATTAGTTCAGAAATGGAATAATTTTAATAGGTTTAGGCTGAATAAAAAATGAAATTTGATAAAAGGAAATAGTTTTAGAAAAGATTATTATCCACTTGCATTAAATGGCATAGGTTCGGAATAGACCAGGACAGAAGAAGATAGAAAAGAATATGTTTTGAATGTATTAGAACAAAAAATGGATAGAATGAAATAGGTTTTATAATATATTATATAAAAAGGAATAGAAATTTAATTTTTCATTAGATTATAGTTAGTTAGATTAGAATATAATCGATCAAAAATGGATAGATTTATATAATTTTATATCATATTAGAACAATAATGAATGGTATGGAAAGGGTTTGAATATACTAGGACACACATTGATACAATGTAATAGGTATAGACTTTGTAAGGAAATCAGTGGTAAGAACGGAATAAGTTCAGAATATGCTAAACCAGGAAGGGCTAAAATGAAATATTTTCAGTAATATATTAAGAAAGAGTGGACCTAATGAAAGAGGTTTATAATTAACGATAATAGGAATGAATCGACTTTAATAGATTGAGTATATATAGAAACCGCCATTTGCGAATTTTTATAAAAATTGGAATGTTTCAGTAGTTTTTGGCAGCCATATTGTCTCCGCCATCTTAAATTTTGAAAATTTCATTTCGGATTCGTGATTAGCGACCCCAAAAATTCCTATATACATGCAAAGATGGGAATCTATTTGAAAATAGTGCTTCAATACGGAAAATCAGGAATAGCAAAAAATGTTTGAATTTTTTCAGATATATTTGAAACCAAAATCTTGAATTTCAGAAAACTACCCTACAGATTTTAAAGCTCAGGGTCCATGGACGCAAGAATTTCACTCTTTAGTGGAGTATCTTCACAAATTCGAGACGAAAATAATCAAATAATGGTTTGAAACACTGAAAAATTCGTATTGTTTGGTAAATAAATGATTATAACTATTTCAGTTTGAATTTCGTTAGAATTATAATAACTTACTGCTAAAGATAAGGAAATTTCACGTTAGAATTCATTCTTTTGACATTTTTCAACCATCGAGTTCATAGCAAAAAATCTCTCTGGAAAAAGTATTGGAAAAACACACTTTTGGTCCGAACCGGGTTAAAATGGAATGTCTTTAAAAGATTTAATGTCATTAACGGAAAGATTATAAGAGATTTAGAATATATTGGGACATAAGTTGATTGTTTATTACTTTTACATAAGTTATACTGTTTGAAGCAGCACTCATATGCAGCTAAATACATTTTTTAAATATAAGAGGACATAAATTGCTGTAATGAAACAGCCTTAGAATATACTAGAACAGAAATAGATGGAATGAAATAGGTATAGAGTATATTATTTCAGAAATTGACAAAACAGTATATGTCAGTGGGTATAGGTAGTGGCAATGGTATATGGAAGTATTGTAAGGAAAAGTAGGGGAAGTATAAAAAATAAAAAAGATTGAGGTCAGAAGGACTAGAATTATAGGAGGGAATGGCAAGAAGAAGAAAAAAAGGAGGGCGAGATTGGAGCGACCTAATTAACGTCTTAATAGGCTACAAAACCTTCTTTTGATATTAATCAACTGACTACTTAAAACAGATTTAGAATAGGTTTTAATATAAATTCTACAGAATGTAAGAGGTTTGAATATATTAGGACAGAGGTGGATAGAATTGAAAATGTTTATAGTTATATAAGTTATTATTATTATATATTTTGTCATAAATTTATAGAAAAGGACATACTTACAAGAGATTAAAATACAATTCCATAAAATGACGACTATTTAGGATAAGTTTGGACTAGCTTTGGAAAAGGTTAGACTATTTAAAACCGATTTAGAATAGGTTACAATATAAATCTACAGAATGTAAGAGGTTTGAATATATTAGGAGAGAGGTGGATAGAATTGAAAAGGTTTAGAGTATATTAGGTCAGAAATTCATATAAAAGGACACCTTTACAATAGATTAAGGTACAATTGCATAAAATGGCGACTATTTAGAATAGTTTTGGACCAGGTTTGACAAGGTTTGCTTACTTAAAACAGATTTAGAATAGGTTTTAATGTAAAATCTACAGAATGTAAGAGGTTTGTATATATTAGGACAGAGGTTAATGGATTTAAAAAGGTTTCGAGTATATTAGGTCAGAAGTTTATAGTAAAGGACCTATTCACGATAGATTAAGGTACAATTGCATAAAATGACGACTATTTAGAATAGATTTGGAATAGGTTACTTAACTACTTTAAGACAGAGGTTGATAAAATTGAAAAGGTTTAGAGTATATTAGGTCAGAGATTTATAGGAAGAACCTATTTACAATAGATTAAGGTACAATTTCATTACATGAAGACTATTTAGAATAGGTATGGACTAGGTTAGAAAAGGTTTGACTACTTAGAACATATTTAGAATAGGCTACAATATAAAATCTTTAAAATGTAAGAGGTTTGAATATATTAGGACAGAGGTTGAAAGAATTGTAAAGGTTTAGAGTATATTAGGTCAGAGATTTATAGTGAAGAACATACTTACAATAGATTAAGGTACAATTTCATTACATGAAGACTATTTAGAATAGGTATGGACTAGGTTAGAAAAGGTTTGACTACTTAGAACATATTTAGAATAGGCTACAATATAAAATCTTTAAAATGTAAGAGGTTTGAATATATTAGGACAGAGGTTGAAAGAATTGTAAATGTTTAGAGTATATTAGGTCAGAGATTTATAGTGAAGAACATATTTACAACAGATTTAGGTGCAATTTCATTACATGAAGACTATTTAGAGTAGGTTTGGACTAGGTTAGAACAGGTTTGACTACATAAAACAGATTTAGAATAAGTTTCAATATAAAATCTAAAGAATGTAAGAGGTTTGTATATATTAGGACAGAGGTGGATATAAATAAAAAGGTTTTAAGTCCGAAATTCATAGAAAAGGACATACTTACAATAGATGAAGACACAATCGCATAAAATGACGACTATTTAGAATAGGTTTGAGCTAGGTTTGAGAAGTTTTACTATTTACAACAGATTTAGAATAGGTTACAATATAAAATCTACAGAATGTAAGAGGTTTGAATTTATTAGGACAGAGGTTGATAGAATTAAAAAGGTTTAGAGTATATTAGGTCAGAAATTCATAAAAAAGGACATATTTACAATAGATTAAGATACATTTGCATAAAATCACGACTATTTTAATAGGTTTGGGCTAGAATTGAAAAGGTTTGACTACTTAAAACAGGTTGAGAATAGGTTAAAAAATAAAATCTACAGAATGTAAAAGGTTTGAGTATATTAGGACAGAGGTTGATAAAATTGAAAAGGTTTAGAGTATATTAGGTCTGAAATTTATAGTGAAGGACCTATTTACAATAGATTAAGATACAATTCCATAAAATGACGACTATTAAAATAGGTTTGGACTAACTTTGAAAAGGTTTAAGTACTTAAAACACATTTAAACTAGTTTAAAATATAAGATCTATAGAATGTAAGAGATTTAAATATATTAGGACAAAGGTTGATAGAATTAAAAAGGTTTAGAGTATATTAGGTCTGAAATTTATAGTGAAGGACCTATTTACAATAGATTAAGATACAATTCCATAAAATGACGACTATTAAAATAGGTTTGGACTAACTTTGAAAAGGTTTAAGTACTTAAAACACATTTAAACTAGTTTAAAATATAAGATCTATAGAATGTAAGAGATTTAAATATATTAGGACAAAGGTTGATAGAATTAAAAAGGTTTAGAGTATATTAGGTCAAAAATTGATAGTTTATGACCTTTTTACAATAGATTAAGGTACAATTTCATCAAATGAAGACTATTTAGAATAGGTTTAGGCTAGGTTAGAAAAGGTTTGACTACTTAAGACAGATGCAGTATAGGTTACAATATAAAATCTTTAAAATGTAAGAGGTTTGAATATATTAGGACAAAGGTTGATAGAATTGATAATGTTTAGAATATATTAGGTCAGAGATTTATAGTGAAAAACCTATTTACAATAGATTAAGGTAGAATTGCATGAAAAGACGACTATCTAGAATAGGGTCGCTTATAAATTGACACAATTATATATGTTTGTATCTGTAGTAGGATAGAAACGGATATAATTAAACAGACTTTGATGCTGATATTGTTTGAGACTAAACTCGTATACAGCTATGAACCTTTCTTTTTTACTCACTAATGAGGATGACTTTGAAATCGCGCTTTTAACTTTTTTTTTTTGTTTTTACTTTTTCTCTTACGTAAGGTTGGTTCTGAGGAAAAGGAAGGAAGCTTTGGGCTTAGTGTGGGAGTGCGGTGCAAACAGACATCTTATTGCAAGACAGGAAGCTTTGAAGTCGCTGAAGGAATAGGATGTGGGGATAGGAGGAAAACGGAGGTAGGATGAAGGCGAGAGCAAAGAAAGCTCCAAGTTCAACCGCGGTGAAGCATAAAGCTCGACAACACGAGAGATAGAATGTCGCTTAAGCGTCACGCTGCAAGGACCAATGGTCTGGAATCCCTCCGTCGATCGTATCGATCAAACGACGCGTTACGACCGCGTGACTTAGACGTACACGTACATATAAGCTATTTTTCCGTCAGTATTTCAGCCGGAAGGAAAAAAGGTTATAGATCGCATTTCATTCGCACTTAATTTTCACCTATTCCGTCTTTTTAGTTACTCGGCAACTGTACCAATTACTGCCGTATTAAATGTTAGGTTTACTTTATCTGACATTAATTTTTGATCGATAATCGAATAACTCTTTGCGCTTGTTTCACTCTAAAGTAGGACGTATTTTGTACGCCGAGAAAAAAGGGTTTTGTAGCCTATTAAGACGTTAATTAGGTCGTTCACACCTCCCCCTTCCATACTTTGCCACCTCTCAAATCACCTTTCGCCGCCCCTTCCTAACTTCTTCCTCTTATAATTCTCCATCTCCTCCCATCCAGCTGACACTCTACCCATACTTCCCTACCCCAGCCTCGCTTCTCCTCCCTTGCTCTCCCTCATTTCTAGTAATTTCCCCTCACTTCTCCTTCTCAATTTCCCTCGCTTCTAATACTTCCCCTACTTCCTCTTATTTCTCCTTTCTTCATTAATCGTCATTCTCCTCACTTCCCCCACCCCCTCCCATTATTTCCCATCACTTCTTCCATTTTAAATACTCAATTACTCCTCTCCTTATTAACCCTAATCCCCCTTTCCTCATTTCTCCTCACTTTTAATACTTTTAATTCACTGGTTTAATGGTACTACGTCATTATAGGCGCGCGCCATCTTTTTTCTATTTTTTACCATTTATCCTGTTTTCGTATAACTATTGATTTGTTGAAAGTTTATGACCACTTAAATTTTTGCTGAAAGTATACTCTGAAAGAATTAAAACATTCAAATAATGTTTACCTTATATTTATTTTGAAACCTTGAATTATTAACATTTAAACTAATTTCATAAAAAAGTAAAATACCTATTTCTAATCGGGCTCTGGTCGGTGGAAATGGAAAGGGATTGGTAGGTATCCGTCTATACCCTTTCTATTACCTGATAAATATTTAATGGATATAACGAAATAGATATTTAAAAAATAAATATTAATTGATTATGAGTATTTTTACTTTAAATAATAATAGTCCTATTCAGAGTGAATACATATATTAAATTTTTCAAAATTATATTCTGCATCTATATCTAAATCTATCGCCTAGCAGTCGGGAGTCTTAACCGTTACGATAAACCTACGAGTTCAAACTTAATGAAAAAACCACACTGCTACGCTACAGCTCAACAAGTTTTTAACTCTCTTTTTCTAATTAAATGTGTATTATTATACGACGTTATGCAAATGCAAAATATACGAACTTTTAACCGGAATTTCAAGAAAATTATTATTTAATAAATAATTTTCATCGAATGAAATTTCTTATCGTTTAATATTTTGGGTTTTTCCGTTGGAGACTACTTTGCAACTTTTCACAATGACAGGAAATTAATTTTTTTCTGAACATTTACAGTTTTTCATAAAGATGGAATTTTTTCTTTAAATAAAACAGAATAAAGATAGATTTTCCATATCTATACGAAGCACAAAATTCTTCACTAGAACCTAAAAGGGCACCCATCAGTTTTGTCTAGACTAGATATTCTGATAGGGGCCCCAACCATTTTTTTCTAAACTAGATATTCTGATAGGAGCCCCAGCCAGTTTTTCTGGACTAGATAGTCTGATAGAAAAGGCTATTTAACATTAAAATAAACTTTTATTATACAAATTATATCCAATATTAAATTATATAACCTTTAAGTGAATCAATAATGCATGTTACTTACCTGAAAAAAGCTTAATTTTAATCCATATTTAAAATAATATTGTGAATAAAATGAATCAGCTAATAATTAATTAATCAGTTTATAAAATAACAAGTACGAAAGTATAATTTTCATCAAAACAGTCAAATAATTTTTATTTTATATTCTTTCTAAACTTAAACTTCCATTTCTGAAAATTTAAATCATTAATAACTTTTTAAACCAATTTCTCAAAAATTAAGTTTAATAGAATCAGTTCAGAACGTCACAAGTATTAATAAATAATATTCTCTCTTCAAATATACTCTTCAAATTTAAAATTTATTTAACTTATTAATAAACTCCTTACTAATTAAACAACAATTAAAACTTATTTGCGGATAGCTTTAAAATTTGATTTCATATGCTTATTTCACAAAATCATAAGAATTACAAAAATTATGTAATTATAATACCGGTATTTTAAATAATAAATAAACTTTTATCATAAAAATAATAGCCAAGATTCAACTATTTAATCCTAAAGTAAAAATATTATTTATTTGACTAATTATTGCGTATCTTATGTGCTACAAATATAAAAATAAATAATTAACGATGATAAATCAAATTAGGAATAGACTTTTAAACTTCTTTAGATTTTAAATTTAAATCAAGAGGTTATGCTATGTGTAAAAAAATTGCCCCTGCCATGCTCACTAGAGATACATTTTTTCACAACTCAAGACAATAAACATTTTGGCTTAGAATAAGAAGGTCGAAAACTGTCATTTCATGGACAATAAAAAATATTTTTATTTTAACTTCTAAATTAATATATAACTTTTTTTACAATATGCAGACAACTGAGAGCCAGTAAATTCGTACCTTGTATTTTTCCCTTAGTAGCTAATCACAGAAGTTTAAAATTACCTATCAAATTTTGATAGTGAGTCATGAAATTTGACGGCAAAGCGTGAAATTTGATGGCTCCTAACCGAAATTGGGTGGTTGAAATTTACCAGTGAGGTCAGTGACGACGGTCAGACAGCGGTTACATAATTTCAGCTCTCACAAGTTTAGGATATGTATACACTGTCAGTCAATAGTAGGATTATCATAAAATTAGTCACTGGAAATTGAAAATTCTATTTTAAATCACATTCTCTGTCTGTACCTTATTTAGAATCAATATGAGCAATTATTAGGGTGGTTCGAAAAATTCAAAAAAAAAGTTCAAGATATTCAAATTTTTGTTTCAAAGAATAGCATTTTTGTGAAGAATGAAAAATAAAAATTTTAAGTCAATATTTATTTCCTAAGTTTATTTTCTTGTTAAGGATATACTAATATTATTTTTATAAAATTCTTAAGGGAAATTTGAAAAGCCTTTTATAGATGTCAGATATTTCAAATCAGAGTTTCAACAGAAAAGTTAATTTTCAATCAAATAGTTCAATTTTTAACTAGAAAAGATAAAGATTTAACACTAAATGTATTTTTTGATGCTTTACTCAAAAATATTCTTTTTTTAATCAAAACCTATCAACTAAAAAGAAAAATTTTCTGCACAAAAAAAAAAAGAATTTTCAACAAAATAGTTACATTTTAACTGGAGTCATTAACTTTTAACTAATATGATATCTGTAACCAAAAACTGAATTTTTAAGAAAGCAGTTCAACTTTAAATAATTTATAGTTAAATTTAAAATCAAAGAATATGAATTCTCAGCGAGAAATGTAATATCTGATATTTTAACTAAAAATATTTTTATTTTAAACAAAAATGAATTGATGCAAGCTCTTGAAAAAACAAGAATACACCGACCATATTCGGAGTTCAATAGACAAATAAAAGTGCTCCTATTGCAATCTGAAAAAAATTTTTAAAAAAATTTTCGCACAAAAATAAAAAAAAGAGAAAAGAAAAATCAAAAGGACATCAACCAAATCCCCTTTCTCCTTTTTTTTGCTTTCTTTTGTCTTTTTTATTTTTATTATCAAATTACAACAAAAAAACTTTGAAAATAAAAATTAAAAAATACAAATAACATCACCAACGTTTCGGCACTTTGACAGCAAATTGACAGCAAATTTACAGCAACGTAAAAAACCGGTGCTCTCTCTTTGATACCTGAGAATCGAATGATGGTTAGTAGCTCAATCTGTTATAAACAAAATAGAAATATCTGTCATAATTACATCAGAAATAGAGAAAGGAAAAGAAAAACAAAGTTCGTGAAATAACACCGTGAAATGTTATTAATTTTAGTATAATAACTTTTGTTTAATTTATCCAAATCGGTTTTTAAATTAATAGATATTTTTGTTTGTTTTTAATGCAAAGCATTTCCATGAATTTTCTCTTTCTCTCATTAATTTCACTATGCACATTTTTAACACCATCCCAGTCAAACTCATAGTCAACATCAACAAATTCTTTTCTATGTCTGGCAAGAATATTCTTATAACAGCGTCCCAAACGAAAATCACTTTTGTGTAGAATAAATTTTAAACTTTTGCAACATAAGTTCAATAGTTTTGGAAATTTGACAAAAAAATGGAAGAACAAAAGTATTAAATGAAGTATATTCTCTGTTTGTTTTTTATTTGTTTATTTAGAATTCCAATATGTTTCTGAATGAAATTTTGTGGTTAATGATTTAGAAAAAGAATATTCCTAACAATATTCAAATTTCCTGTGTGAAATGAAATTTATGACAAACCTAGAGCTCTCTCAACTAAGTTTTTCATTACTGCAATTTTTTTTTGAGAAAGATGAGCAGAAAGGAAATTTAAAATTTGACCTGAATATGAGTTTATCCTATACGAATTGTTAATAATATTACCAACCCGACACCTAATCACTTCTATGTTTAAAAAAACTGATTCTATTACCCTGCTCTATTTCACGAGGAAATTGAAGTTTTGGATGAAAACTATTAAAAGCATCAATGACCATCTGTAACTTTGCTAGAAGAGCACATAATAAGGTATCATCGACATCCCGAAAATAAAAAGGCAAAACAAACTCTAATTTCTTGAAGGCATAAACTTCCAAATATTCCATAACTATTTCTGCTAAAATCGAAGAAATGATTGAACCTACACTAAAAAAACGATATTTTAATTTTAAGAATTTCCCACTGAGTTGAAGAATATTTGCAACTTCAATAGGCGCCAAGAATATATTTTTAAAAACCTTAAGAATATATATTCTTGTTTATATGATGAAAGATATTTAATTATTTGTATGTTGTAATTGCCACTTTTGTCTTAAGCGAAACACTCAATGCCCAAAATTAAAAAAAAAGACTGATCTGAAAGCACGTGGCACGAAACATTAAAAGAAATTATTGAAGAGAGCAAGGCGCATTTTCCTTTTCGCATTTCTTCTTTCCCAATAATATTCTCATTTTAAGAATATTTTCTTAAAATATTATACGCTCTTAATATTAGAATATCGTTTTTTCGATGTATGGGAGTACCAAACTTCTGCCTATAAAAAGATCCATTAAATTTAAAATAAGTTGAGTTCATGATAAAAAATATTAATTTAATGAAATCTTTTTGACATAATCGAGTAAAAGTTTTTATATTATCCCATCTATTTAAAATTGCCTGGTCAACTAGTTCGAGGGGTTTATTCGGAAACATGGCAACAGCATCCAAAGAAATTATAGCGTAGTCATCCGGGACCGTTTTTTGAATAATTATTTTTCGTAATTCCCAGCTATTTTTAATATTGTGTTTTGAAGTTGAGATGGACTCTTTGAGAATTGAATTTATTCAAAAAAGACGAATGTTCAAAAAATGGTTGAATCCGCAGCCAAAATACATTAATTTTGAACAATAACCTTGCATTTTAAAGGGCAAATTTTTTGTAGAAAAAAAATTGTTTAGTTCAACATAAACATTTCTAATAAGTATTTATTTCTCAAGTTTATTTTGTTTTTAAGTTTACCCAGATACGCCGATATCTGCTGTCAAAAAAAAACCTAATAAGTGACATTTGCCATAGAGACTTTTTTTCAATACATGAGCATGAGAAATTAACCTTAATGGCAAAAGTCACTTACTAGGTTTTTCCGTTGGACAACAGATATAAGAGCGTTCGATTTAATAATTCCAAGAACTGCTGGCTGACTTAGTTACACAGCCGTGGGTCATTGTGTGCCAGGCGTGTGTCAGTGTGTGGCAGCGTCAACAATGGGTCGCCACCAGTTTAGAATAGACTGTTTACGTTTATAATGTCTGATTTAATCACAAGGCCATTGCTAGACAACCCCCGAAACTGCTCTTATATTGGCTTTCTTGTGTATATGAATATAATTTTCCTAGCTTTTGTGAAAAAATGTAAAAAGATGTTTTTAATTTGCGATTTGTCGAGAAATTATCTAGAAAATGGTGAGGAAATTTTTTTACAGGATTGTAAAAAACTTTAGAAAACATTTAGATCAATTTAAAAGATATTTACTTCATATGAAAGTTCCAAAATATTTTCAATCTCGTCAAAACTTAAAAAATTCAAAAATATATTTTGGATTGTTAAACTTTAAAAACTTTTTAGAATTACAAATATATTCTTAAAATCTTCTAGATCCTTTTCTAACAATTCCGATAATCTTTTTAAAGTTTTCCTTCGTAATTAATTTTTTTATTAAAAGAATATTAGAAGTTTTGTAGACATTTTAAGGAAATTATTTTATTCTGTTCGAACCTCTCAAAATTCTTTCAAATCTCAAAAAAAAATTTGTTTGAAATCTCCAAAAACCTATATTTTGCTTAAAAGGTTTTTAAAATCATTTTATGTGAAAAATTATTTTCGAGTATTTTATAATTTTCGAAATACCTCTTAAAATTACTCGAATTCTTTGCATTTTTTTTATCTGGAAAAAGTGAAAATTTCAGCTTTAAAACATTCTACATTTTTCTTCCATATATTAGAAAATCCTTTGAATTTTTTTCAACTATTCTCTTACAATTTAAAATTTTTATAAATCTTCTAAAGAATTTAATTATTTTTTATTGTTTTGAAAAAAATGTTTTGATATAATTCAAATTTTCTTAAATCTTGCAAAAGAACGCAATTAGACGCCAATATTAAAAAAATATATTTACAATCAGAATTTTTTTATCAATACTGTTTAGGAAAATTCATAAATAAATTTTATAATGAAATAAAATTTTGTTTGGAAAAATGTTAATGTTTATTTATCAAAAAGTAAGGTAAAGAATTTTTTCCTTTATTAAAGTAATAAAACTCTGCATTTAATAAGGCAAACTTAAATTTCAAATATTATTATTTTTAAAGAGTATTTGCAAAAGACGTCAAATTTTCATGTTTTCAAAATTTTGGAATAATTCTGGAAATATAAAATTTCTTAACTTTTTTGTGTATTTTTTCAGGTTAAGACACCTTAATATTTAATTTTTAATTTATTTTTAAGATATTTTGAAAAATATTTTTCTAGATTCTACTCAAGGGCTAAACATACTACAAAAAGGTATTTGAAATTCAAAAATATGTCATTACTTACAATATGTCGTTTTTAAGAATTATTCAACATATTTTAATAAGTCTTACTTATGTTTATATAACAATAAGTATTTGAAATTTGGCGACTTTTTTGTACTAAGTATTACCCTACGGTAGAATGTAAGTAAATAATTCCAAAAATATACTAATAATTTGGGAAAATACTTTAATCATAAAATAATAAAATATATACAATACACAATTTTTGTTTAAATGTTGTTTTTTCGAATATTTTATCTTCGTTTATTCTAACCATTTTTTTTAAAAACCTTCTCTGAGTAACTTAATGAGTTTATTTAAAATAAAATACACAAGCGAAAGATTAATTAATAATTTCATTTTATTTATAAAAGCAAAGTTTGAGTCGGTTTTTTCGAGAAAAGTGTTAAAAAAAATGAAATTTTTTTTTGAAGATTATATATAAGTAATAAATAGTCTCAAGATGAAAGGAGCTGATAAGATTTGTAGAAAAAATTTTCAAAAAAACTACAATTTTCTACATTATTATAGTTAAAGTCACATTTCAGAAATGTAACATTATTTAAAAGTTACAAATAAAGTGAATTAGCCATGTTGATATTTGATTTATAATAATAATGTATCCTTGAATTTATCCAACTCATATGACGTGCACATTTTTTATATTTTATTGAAAATAAAAATGTCTTGGAAAATTAATTATTTAAAATTTTTCGTTAGACAATAGTGGCCCCTGTTCTGCCTGACTGCGTACCAAAGTTGCATTTGAAAATTTTTTCTAACAATTGGTAAATTTCTGTATCGAAAATTTTTTATTGATGAAATAAAAATGCTTTAAATTATTTTTTATAATTATTGTTTTCTGTGATATGCACTTTTTATTTAAAACTACGCCTTCTATGTTTATATTTGTAGAAATAGGGGGTTTCCCCTTGTTATTTTTTTATCTGAAAAATGAGCCATTTCCCCAAATAAAATTGTAAATTTTTTTAACCTCCCTAATAATTATAAATAACTCTGTTACGTTCATTGACTCGGAGTCAACTTCAAAAGCGATCTACTAATATACATCCGAAATGTAAGAAAGGCCATTTATTTTATTTTTTAGAATAAAAGACTAATTTTTAAGAATTTGAAACTACAATTATTTTCTAACATTCAGACAATGATATAGAATGATAAAAGTACATTTTTATACAATATTGCAATTTTTACATTGCACTTATTTTTTATATTTGATTGTAAGAATAGATTTTCATCAGGAACAATTTTAAAAAGAAAAATGAAAACAGATCAAAGGCATTAGAGCAAGATGCATAAAATGATCACAAGGTCGATTTGTTGCAGTGAAGTTCCTTCCATCTTAGAGCGATCGTATTTAATTAAACGTAGACTCGAGAGTTTAGATTAAGGAAGACTTGCGGAAGGTATTGAGCCACCTAAGTACTTCAGAAGATCTATCCCTATAAAGTCTTCCTTAACCTTAAATCTCAGCTATAAATACCGGCTTAAGGGCTGTGGTGGTTTTACATTCGCTGAACAAATTGCAGCGAATCAATTGGGCCTTGAGAATTTAATCAGCCACAAAATGCAGTTGCCTTCTTTTTTCTTTTATTCAATAAAAATAATAATCTCAGCTTTGTTTCTTCCATACAAAGGATGTTAGAATTTTTTTCTTCCCTCTCATCATACAAAATATCTCCAAAGGAGCGTATTTTTTTGATTAAATTTGTTTATCAAAATTCCTGGCAGCAAATCTCCGTCATGGACAATAACAAAAAACAGTACTTGTTAACAGTAATTGTTGTATATTTAAACTTAAAAAATTGCATTTTTCTACTGTTTTCACGGCCAGATAAAAATCTATTTCTTGCAATTTACGTCTAATTTTGATTTTAAGTTAATGCTCTTACATCATTTTTATGTTTTATCATAAAAAATTGAATTTCCTAATGTCAGTGTCTACTCTTACGATGAAATTCGGGCTGCTTTTATATCTAAATTTCGGTATGCATAGCCTGAATTCAAGGAGTGAGAGAAATTTAATATATTTACCGAATATAAGGAATCCGTGGAAATCACGTTATTTATGTAATTCGTGGAATTGACGATATTAGCCGAATTTAAAGACTTTACGGAATTTTCAGGACTGAAGAAATTTGCAGAATTCATGAGATTTACAGAATTCATGGAATTCAAGAAATTCAAAGATTTCATGACATTCAAGAGATTAATGAAATTCGAGGAATTCATGCCATTTCTTTAATTTGTTGAATTCATGAAATTTCACGAATTCCTTGAAACTCATGAATTCCGTGAATTTCTTGAAATTCATGAATTTCGTGAATTCCTTGAAATTCATGATTTTCTTGCATTCCTTGAATTTAATAAATTCTGTGAATTCTTTGAATTTCGTGAATTCCTTGAATATCATGAATTCCTTGAATATCATGAATTCCACGTATCCTATACAATTTGTAAATTCCATGAAATTCGCGAGCTCCACAAATTCAGTGAATCGCTTGAATTCCACGAATTCCATGAATTCCGCGAATTCCATTACTTCCGTGAATTCATTAAAATTCATGAATTTTTTGAATTCCTTGAAATTCATGAATTTCTTGCATTTAATGAGTTTCATGAACTCCATGAAATTCGCGTGTTCCACAAATTCAGTGAATTTCTTGAATTCTATTTTTCCGCAATTTATATTATTCTGTGAATTCACTTAATTCCTTGAACTTCTTGAATTCCTTGAATTCCAAGAATTCCGTGAATTCCTTGAAATTCATGAATTTCGTGAATTCCTTGAATCTCATGAATTTCTTGCATTTCATGAGTTCCATGAATTCCTTGAATTTAATAAATGGTGTGAATTCCTCGAATTTCGCGAATTCCTTGAATATCATGAATTCCACGTGCCATATAAATTTCGTGAATTCCATGAAATTCGTGAGTTCCACAAATTCAGTTAAATGCATGAGTTCTATTCTTCCGTAATGTATATTATTCCGTGAATTCACTTAATTTCATGAATTCCATGAATTTCTTGAATTTTTTGAATTCCATGAATTCCGTGAATTCCTTGAAATTCATGAGTTCCGCGAATTCCATGACTTCCGTGAATTCCTTAAAATTCATGAATTTTGTGAATTCCTTGAAATTCATGAATTTCTTGCATTTAATGAGTTTCATGAATTCCTTTAATTTAATAAATTCTGTGAATTCTTTGAATTTCGTGAATTCTTTGAATATCATGAATCGTAAATTCCATGAAATTCGCGAGTTCCACAAATTCAGTGAATTGCTTGAATTCTATTTTTACGCAATTTATATTATTCTGTGAATTCACTTAATTCCTTGAATTTCTTGAATTCCTTGAATTCCAAGAATTGCGTGAATTCCTTGAAATTCATGATTTTCGTGAATTCCTTGAATCTCATGAATTTCTTGCATTTCATGAGTTCCATGAATTCCTTGAATTTAATAAATTCTGTGAATTCTTTGAATTTCGTGAATTCCTTGAATATAATGAATTCCACGTGCCATATAAATTTCGTGAATTCCATGAAATTCGCGAGTTCCACAAATTCAGTAAAATGCTTGAGTTATATTTTTCCGTAATGTATATTATTCCGTGAATTCACTTAATTTCGTGAATTCCATGAATTTCATGAATTTCTTGAATTCCATGAATTCCGTGAATTCCTTGAAATTCATGAATTTCGTGAATTCCTTGAAATTCGTGAATTTCTTGCATTTCATGAGTTGCATGATTTCCTTGAATTTAATCAATTCTGTGAATTCTTTGAATTTTGTGAATACCTTGAATATCATGAATTCCTTGAATTCCATGAAACGCGGCCAAGTAAAATTGAATGAAGTTGTGAAATTAAAGATGGCCAATTAAAATAAAAATTAAATTAACTGATTAAAAATATTGACGACTAATCTTAATGAAGCGCTGTTTCATAATTTACATGTGAGAAGAAGATTCCGAAAAATTATTTGTAACTGAAATTTTTAAATTATTACAACTTGTCGGGGTTTAATAAATTAAAAAGGCAATTTTTTCAAGAGAAGAAGAACTTTCCGATACACTTTATTGATATTTAGAGGGTAGAAATACATTAATACTCACTAAGTTGTTATAATTCAAACATGTTATTTATAAATAATTTTTTCTGAACGAAAAATTATGTTTTATTTCTCTTAATTAAATAATGGTTATTATTATTTTCTATTTAACATTGCCAACTTTGATTTCACAACTTCATTTAATTGTACTTGGCCAATTTTTCTATCGCCGATATTTTTGGATGGATTGAGAAAATTCGAAATGAGG
The DNA here is from genome assembly GCA_010014905.2 of Druon quercuslanigerum. Lineage (NCBI taxonomy): Eukaryota > Metazoa > Arthropoda > Insecta > Hymenoptera > Cynipidae > Druon > Druon quercuslanigerum. The sequence goes on from JAAAKG020161619.1 coordinate 51,521, forward strand.
AATTTTCTATGATAACGCATTTATCATATGTGATACATAATGACAGGGAATATTGTATTCGTTTTACATCTAAAAAAAACTATTCTGTAATTCAAAAATATAATATGCTAATGCGTGTGTAATAGTTCAATTTATTTTTTATCTAACAGAATTATCTGTTATAACTTAAACTATGCAAACATAATTTCAAAATATTAATAATTAATTTGTATAATGTGCAGAGTTCCTGAAAATAAAACCAAGTTTTCAACGACCAAATTTTAAATTGAAATTTGAATAAGATTATTTCAAATTTCAATAGGACCATTTTATGGTGGATTAATTTAGCTATTGGACGTTAAATATGATTTTAAATTTGTTTTTAATCTCATTTAAGTAATTTTAATTTCAATTTGTATAACTAAAACACAGCTAAAATATACAGCAAGTCATATAGTTCTGGGTACATCTGAGGAAATAATAAAATGAATCTCGAAATTATTGAAGCATGTAAATACATTATTTATGAATAGTAAAATACGAAAAAAAGAAATATATCGTGCACATAAATATAACTATAAAATCGCAACAAGTTTCAACTGTTAAACTTATAGTCCATTAAAAATCCACACTCTTTAAACTAGTTCTGAATTCGATCTTGGGTATTTCTACTTCTTTTGTATTGACAATTTTATGATGCCTATTTTATGAGTACTTATCTTCCTCATTATGTTTAATTGATGCATATATTTGCTTTCACGTAGACAAAAAAATACAAAAAGATCAATGAAAGAGTGTCGAATTAATTAGCCTTCTTCTATTCTTGAATGAACTTTATAGTATGACAATGAAAAAAAAATTTTCTTTAAAGAAATATTTTTTAAATTATAAAATTTACCATTACTTCTATGTTCTCTAAAATAATGTATTAATATTATAGGTGAATCGATGTGTCTTGCATCAAGATTTTTTTTGTTATTGCGTTGTGTAACAATTATGGGCTATTTTTGCAATATTTTTAGGTTTGCCCCCCCCACTCCTGAAAAAAGTAATGTAGTCCGTAATTTTTTCAAAACAGGGTAAATAGGGTGATATTTCACGAAAATAAGATTAAGTAGGAGAATAAATTCTTCTAAATAAAATTAGTGCAAATGAATTTTTTACCAAATAGTTGAATTCTGAACACATAAACAATACATTTTCAGACCAAAATAAAACTGATGAATTTTAACATAAAAAATTTAATCTCTAAGCAGCAAAAAAAATGTGGAACCCAAAAAATTAATTTTCCATCAAGAACAATAATTATAAGAGAAAACGAATTTTTAACAAAATGCTTGAATTTTTAATAAAAAATTGGATTTTGAATAAAAAACATTGATTTTGAAGCAACTAGTTTTAAAAAAACGAAGTTTTTAACAAGAGTCAAGAATTCTTAATCAGAAAGTTCAATTTTCAAATAAAAAAGATAAATTTTTAAACGAAAAGATTAGTTTACTACAAAAAAGACGATTTTTTAACCAAATTTAGGAATTCGAAACTAATATGTTGAATTTTCAACTAAAAAAGATGGATTTTTAAACAAAAAGATTAATTCATTATACAAAAAAAGAAATTTTAAGGAAAATTCAAGAATTAACAAGCAAAAAGTTGAGTGTTTACCAAAAAATATGAATATTAAAATATTCTTTGAATTTTGTTATCAAAAAAAAGTTTAACTACAAAGAACAGATTTCAAAATTTTCATAGATGACCATAAGCTCCTTACTCTTCAATACAATGTATTCAAATAACAGGTTAATCAGTTTGTCTGGAAATATTTTCTATTTTTGCATCAACTTTGAATGATGTTAACGATCAATGTTTTGCAGTAAAAAACAAATTTTCAAAATATTGTAAATGTCCAGAACTTCGTTACTCGCTAATAAAATGTAATAATATTATTTGACCATCGATTCGTATCGAACCAAATAATTATATTCTTCCATCATTTTTGAATTATATTAATAAAAATGTTTTACTGTCAAAACGCAATTTAAAAAATATTAGTAAGGAAAAAAGCCCTTCAAATTTCATAAACTGATCTGATACCATTTTCAAATTATTGTCTTCACAAAAAAGTGTAACATCCACACATTCAGACAATTGCTTAGAAAATTTTATCAAACATTTTTTAATTGTGAAACAGTCAGTGAAATGAATTTTAAAAAATTTCGAAATTTTGAATATTACAATTTTTGCTCTGCACCTAGAAAATTGTTTGTTTGCATTAAATAAATTATTTCTTTGATATGGGGTCAAACAAGTATTTTATTTACTTAAACAAATATTTGTTTTAAAAAATGCATTCGATTTAATTGAATTAAAACTTATTTTAATCACAAAAATTCCATCTTTCATATAGGGCCAAAGAAATGTTTACTAGATTCAAATAAAAAAAATTTCTGATTTTATGAAGTGGAAAAAAGCGGGGTGCTATAAGATTTTAAAACATGTTCTAAATGTAAAAACCGCAGACAGAATTTGTTACCCAATATAAAATTTATTTAAAAATTCATGTATTTCGTTAAGAATTCGGCTTTTTAGTGCAAAAATTAATTTTCTTCGCTGATATTTCATCATTCTGAGATGAAAATTGAACATTAGCTTTTTTGGTTAAAATAAAAAATTAATTTACTTGATGGGTATAGAGGGTGTCTAAAAAGTCCCGGGACACTTGGATATTTCCTCAGTTAAAGTATTTTTCCAAAAATTAAAGATCATTAAATTTCAACGAGGAATTCAATGGTGACCTTCATTTGGACCTTGAAGTTGACCTTTATGGCTTTTTGAAGGTCAACTTTGTTTTTTAAATGGAAACCCCCTTTCAACAATCTGGAATCGATAGAGCGGAAAATTCTATGTTCAGGTACGTACCCAAGTCATAGGTCAAGTGTAACGTTCAAGGTCAGTTAGAGGTTATTTGAAATCAACAAAGTTTTCCAAGAGGTCAGTGTTATTCCTGAAGTAAATTTCAACGAGGATTTCAATGTTTGCCTTCATTTTGACCTTCAAGTTGATCCTCATGGCTTTTTGAAGCTCAACTTTATCTTTTTAAATCAAATAAATTCTATCTTTTATATCGGGCCAAAGAAATGTTTGTTAGATTTGAACAACCATTTTTCTGAATGTATGAAGAATCAAAGAATGCGTGAAACTATAACATTTAAAAAAATGTTTTAAGTGAAAAATCCGCAGAGAGAAGTTGTTATCTAATATAAAATCAACTTTGTCGAACCATGCATGGTAAGAAAAAAAAATCAAGAGACAAAAATTGTTTAACCAAATTCAGAAAAATGTTTGTTTGAATCAAACTAATAAACTTTAAAATTCTTGAATTTTAATATTCCTGAGAGAAGAACATATGTTAAACGCAGAAATTCCGAAGCTGAATTGGTGAATGTGAACTGCAAATCTGATTTCGAAGCTTTGGTCTTATAAAGTTCAGTAAGAAGGGTAAATTGATCCGGGCTCAATATACGGGCTTGAGACGTAGTGGCATGGCGTTCGAGTTCGTGTGGCGGAATTTACGACAGGGATTTCTCGAATTTCCGTGAGCCGCGGGCAAGTGTCACATAGATACGAAATCCATATAGAGGTATGTAGTATACCTATAGACAGCTTCGCGTCACTCCCGAATCCCCATAGATATTTAATCTGGCGTGCAGGGTGTAGAGCAAAGTGCGGTTTCATAGTACGGCATAAATACCGACGCAGGTACAGGTATCCGGTTACTACGCAAAATACCTATGATTAAACTGTATAGACTCAATCGTTTGACGAACTCCACTCCTGACACAGACAGCTTTATTACAAGGGTCCTTCTGTAATAACCAAAAAGTGTTCAGAAATAACTGGTTTTAACTAGTTACTCCAACTAATTACTTTTTTGTGAATGCTAGTGGTAACGAAATTTAGATATTCATTTAAGAAGACGTGAGCCTAGCAGTCACACTGAGAAAAATGTTTGCTTGCATCGAAGGAATTATTTCTTTGATATGGGTTCAAACAAATGTTTGCTTGATTAAAATAAATTTTTTGTGTGTCCTTATTTGTTTGTTACAAATACATTTTTGGTTTGCTTAAATAAATCTCTTTTTAAAATTAAGTAAAGTTATTTTTTAAATCGTGTATAAATATAAATAAAATAAAAATGCACTCAACTTCCAGTTAAGTCAAAACACTTGAAATGAAAACAGTTCGATTACGTCAAATTCTCCTTAACCCCACCAATCTCTATTGGGGCGGAGAAGATGAACGAGTGCGCTTTATACGTGTGCCGTGTGTATCTGTGTTGTTACTATGTTGCTAA
>JAAAKG020161620.1:0-29178 GCA_010014905.2 Druon quercuslanigerum
CTGCACAAAAATGTGTATACTTTTAGCCGCCTAGCACAACCTTTCTTTTTGCTCTAATAAGAAGTTGCGGATCTAGCAAAAAAAACGTTTTTCCAAAATTGTGCCCGTAATTTTTGATTTTTCAAAAAACCGCTTACGGCACAAATGAGCACAAGTCTAGCACAAATTGGCACAACTTTCATTTTTTCGAAAAAATAAGTTTGCGGATCTAACTTCCGGGACATTCGTACTTCACATATTTTTACGTTTCCTCTGTCTAAATCAGAAAATAAATAATTTTAAGAAATTTAATATTAACTGTCGGTCTTGTAATTCAGAATTACACTAATGCTAGTATAGGTGGCTCCGAAACCGCGCGATAAGAGCAGGCCAGTCTAAGCGCTTTCAGGTTTTGTACGTCTGCTGGGCGAAAGAGTGATTGGGAATTAACTTGACTATTTGAAGATTCCTCCAAAACAGTTAGATTTATTTTTCTTGGCTCGTAAGGATACAGGTACTCGTACTGGTGGTTACTGGTAAACAGGTGGGGCCGATTGCTCTTCTGGTGATTGACCATGGCGATAATTGACAATAAGTATTGTCAAAGGAATTTTAAAATAACCGAAGTCTACTTGATAATATTATCTTTTAATTCAAGAATTCTTTCAATGTAGATGAACTGACTTTTGATTTTGTCCCAGGTTTATATACGGTAGATACAATCGTGGTCAGAAGCAAAAATTTGACAAAAAAACTTGATCGAGAAGATAATCCTTTCCTTCTATAATTATTAATAAAAATTATTAGTATAAATACATTATAAATTAAAAGCTTCGCCGAAATACGTTTTAGAGATTCTAATTCAATCATTACGTGGCACACGAATTGAAACACCAGAATGTATAAGGGTGATTTTTAAACAGTCGGTCACTTTTGGCAGTTTAGCTGACAGATAACGAAAAATAAGCGTGGCTGCGAAAAATTATTAAATTATTATTAAGCAATTATAACAATGTTGGGAATGGCTTACATATTTTGAACGTAGTGAAATCATGCTAACTAATTAGTTCTCATGTAACTTATATAAAATTCAGTATGAATTCTGTTTGTCATCAAATGCCGTAATAAATAATAATAATAATAATAATAATAATAATAATAATAATAATAATAATAATAATAATAATCATCATCATCATCATAATAATGCTTTACCCCTGAACACTTATTATTAATATATAATTGTATGTATAATAAAAATATGAATCCTAGAAAAAAGTCGCGTGTAATAATATGACCGACGCAAGATTTATTAATTGATTCACTATCGATAAAAATAATTACATAATAGACAAATTCTTATAAATATAAGCTTAAATAAATTTTTGCTATTCTATATATTATTTGTTTAATTCTTTCCGTTTTGTTTATTTGCATTGACAGCATTAGACTTAGTAGCATGATAACTTTACGAGCAAAAATACTTTAAGTCATACCTTTATTGTAGCTGAGAAATAAAAATGAATATTTTCATTATGATTTTTGAAATTTCTTTTATATCTAGATATTAGACGAAAATCCTGATGATGTGTATGATACTTACAAAAAGGATACTTAGTGGACATGTTGCGCACGAAAAATTTAACAATATTTCATGTTTGTGCGTACATCTTTTTACTTACCTATTTAATTAGAAGATTTATTAATATTACATAGAAATATAAAATTAGAGGAAAACAAGACAATTTAAAAAACATGTTCAATCTCTTATCTCCATTTACATATCCTTGTATTAAAGATATTGCTGCCGGCTTTTCATTCTCTCAGCTACTAAAGTTGTAGAAAACAAACTATTGTCTCTTCGTTTCACTCTTTCTCTCGATCTATAAAAATGTATTTTGAAACTCCAACATTTTTTATGAAATAAAAGCTATATTGCAAAGAATATATTACAAACTGGCACTTGGCTTCAAGTGCAAATAAACTTAAAAACATACAAAATTGAGCCGCTACATCGTAGAACGGGACATAGAATATTTCTTCAAAAGTGGGGGGTCCCTAGCCGCTTGGGTTTTAATACGTTCGGGGTTTTCCCCCTTCTCAAGAAATATTTTGTATCCCGTTCTTTTTACTGCTTGTCATGTAGCTACAGCAATTTGGTGATTAACAATATGGCTTCAACGTAGAGTCAAGGTAGCGCTTTACATTTTTTCCCCATAATTTTGAAACAACCCTTAAGTCAGCAATTAATTCAAAACAATACAGATTTTGAAAATTTGTCTTTTTCTTACTAGAAAATTAAATTTTTTGGTAGAAAAATTAAGTATCAGTTTATATAGTCCATTGAAATTTAAAAGTTAAAAAAATTTTAATATATGCATAAAAAATAATAATTTTGTTCAAAAATCATGCATTTCGTTAAATCTAGACTTTTTTAAATCAAAAGTAATTTTTTATTCAGAAATTAGTTTTTCTTTAAATTAATTTTGTTAACTAAAAATCAAATCAATTTTTTGTTAATTTTGTTAAATAAACATATATTTTTGTTTGAAATTCTATTTGTTTGCTTTAAAATCTAACTATTTCGTTTGAATTTATTTTTTTTAGTTCAATATTGATCTATTTTACTAAAAATTTTTCTTAATCAATGCACAGTTGTACCAAAAAATAGATTGCGGTCAAAAATATGAAACATGTACATTATCTATATCTAGGCTAGGACGCTTGAAAGAAAAAAAAATTTTCAATGGAATACAACTTTCTTATGTCACCTGAACAATATTGATCTCCACTCAGTTAAATACTTCTTAAATAGTACTTGTCATTGCGACAGCACATTTTTCACAACATGAAAATTGTTGTTTACGTTAAATCAGTTCAGAACACCAAAGACTGTTCAGTGGTGCTTATTGCATCCGAAACAAAGGTAGCACCTGTTAAAAAGGTCTTGCTTCCTCGTCTTGAACTGTGCGCTGCGGTCTTTCTGGCTTGCTTCATTGCATATGTTAAGAACATTCTAAACCTTGATGTTCCACTCCACATGTGGTCGGATTCAACAACTGTTCTGGCGTGGATATCAGATTTACCTTCGCAACGTAAGACTTACATCGAAAATCGATTGCCGGAGATTCAGACCACACTTCCTTCAACAATCTGTCATCACGTTCCGGGTAAAGACAATCATGCTGATTGTGCGTCGCGTGGACTGTCTGCTCTCGAATTCTCATATTTTTTCCTCTGGTGGTATAAGCCACAATGGCTGCCTTATTCAAAAGAATAGCCATCTAGTCCATTGTATCCTCCAGACAGCTCCGTGGACATGGAGGACCGAGTGACAGTCAATCTTGTTGTTTCAGAGAAAAACAACTGGTACCTGTTTCGCCGATATTCATCATTGGATCGTCTTCTTCGAATCACCGCTTAATGCTTTCGATTTTTTAACGCCATAAAAATCTTTTCAGTTTAACATCACCTTACATCACTGCTTAAGAACTTAGTCAAGCTCGTCTACGCATGATTCAGCTTAAAGAGTATCGTGCATTTTCAGAGGAAATTGCAGGCTTGAAGAAATAGGATAAGGTCTCCACTTTCATTAAAAGAGAAACATCCCTTGTTTTTATCATCAGCCTCCATTTTGACCAAGCATGTCATCGAAGATTGTCATCGTCGTTTTCTTCTCGGGGGCCCTCAGCTTACCCTTGCAACACTCAGGCAGTTTTACTTGATTTTTCGTGGGCCTTTTTAAACACTGACACTTTTTTCGCCTTTTTAAACACTGGCGTAGACTACGCTTGACCGATCAAACTTAGAATACATAAAGGACGAGATTTCAAATCTTATAAAGGCTACATTTGTATTTTCGTTTGCTGCGCCGCTCAAGCAGTTCACTGTCGCTTCATTTTTTTCTTCGGACGGCACCGAGTGGATGTTTAATCCACCTGCGGGGTCACATTTTGGTGGGCTCTATTAGGCTGCTGTGAAATCTTCTAAGTTTCACTTGCAAAGAACAATTAAAGAAATATTTCTCACCTTTGAGAAAATGAAAAAATTTCTGACTCAAATTGAAGCATATTCTAATTCTCGGCCTCTCATGCCAGAATCAGATGATCTATAGGACCTCTCTGCATTGACTACAGGACACTTTATTATAGGAAACCCAGCATTTCTGGAAGAACTGGTCTTCGGAATATCGTAAAGAACGTCAACCTCGGTCGAAATAGAAAAATGCACAGCCTTTTTTTCAGTTAGACGATCTCGTTCTTATTCGAGACGAAAACCTGCCTTCTACCAAGTGGGCAATGGGATGCATCATTAAACTTCATTATGGCAAAGATAGTTCAACCATAGTTGTCACGTTGAAGACTCAACGCGACACAGTCACCCGACCACTTGCTAAGTTATGTCTACTGCCACATGCGAGTAGTCATCCGAGTGAAATAGAGCGCCACATTAACTTGATTTCGTCTGCGACAAAAGGCGCGCAGAAAGTTTAAGATTGACATGCAAATTCCAATGTTTTTAATAATTTGATCATGATTAATGTATTTTTAATTTTACTTTGCTGAATACTTCTTAAATCAGCTGCACCGTCAAAATCTTGATTTCTTCAGTCGTTCTTTGGTCATTATTTTATTATTTACACGCACAACTCTTATTTCAATTACTCATGCACACACTTACAGATTTACGAACTTTCGCTGTCATTTTCAAATTTTCGGCTACTTTTGAGTTGAGTTCGCCTGTTGCTGGCAGCGAGATTAGTCACTCAAATACTTGTATCCATTTTATTTATGGTAATTAATAAGTTAACCATGCTTTTTTGGCGTCAACCTTGTTAAACAAAGTAAATGTTTTTAAATTGTTTTCTTGTTTAACCCAGTGAAATATTATGTGTCAGGAAAGAAACAAATGTTTTAAATACAGTCCATTATTTTAATTTTCAACCAAAACAGCTGGGAACTTCTTGACATAAAATGTTGTCACCGAATACGAAGCTGGAAATAACACCATCGTACAAAAATTAAGCCTTGGTGATTTTGCTAAAGCAAATGTTTGCTCTTTTAACAAGGACTGTTTTTTTACATTTATGTAAAAGTTTCCATGAATTATCTCGTGAAGTAGCTCTTGGTGGAAATTTTCTGCATCTGCTTTATTTCCTTCGGTTATTAAAAAGAAGCATCGATCTGGAGCGATGCCCTTTTCCCACTTCTAATGATAAAATTCATGCCAAGGGTCTCGGCCACGTGCTTCGCGGCTTCGTAAAGTAACGCTCCTTTGTCAACCTCCTCGTGGTTGCTGCCTATTTTTAGGAGAGGATCTATGCCATTTACAACTATGTAAGCTGTACTTAGAAGAATTCGATTATTAAGACACTCAAGATTGAGAAGTCCGATTTCTCCTTGACGGTGTCAAATTTATAATCGTGGAACAGACGAATTGATATGCTTCCTCTTATACATATGCGTGTTCTTACGCGTGGCGATGTCAAGGGTCTTAATCTTTTTTTCGCCCTTTGAAACACCCCAAAGGAGTAGAGTAGAACCTGGACGATAAGCGTGTTCCGAGCCAAGTGCCAGTATCTGCTTCAGGGAGACTCCTTTACTGATGTTTCATCCTGAAAGCAGCTTTGAGGCACGCCCAGGTATGTATAGGTCTGCCCAGGGTCGAGATGGCTAATAATATTAATATCTTAAAGCTCAAGGTCCTCACAACCGCCAATAATTTTCCGTTTCTTCAGATGAATTTTGGAATGCTAGTCCAATTCAAAATCCATAAGAATTTTTTTTTTGTACTGCTTCACGATATTTAAAGCACTCTGAGTTTATTTTTTTAATAGGCACAGATATTTAAGTCATTCATATAAAATAAATGAGTGACTTTATGCTCGCGATGCTTAAGGTCGCCACAGAGGTATCTCAAAGAATTTCGTAGTGGGACAGATAGAGGCAGAAGTGTGATGCAAAAAAGCAGATGACTCATTGTGCGCCCAGAAAGACGCCCTAAGAAAGGTGACGTTGTTCGTTGTCATTTAATATTTTGCAGATAAGATAGTAAATATGGTTTTCCAAAGAGGCATCAATCTCTCTATGCATATCATTATGTATGTTTGAACACTCAAACTTTCTAACAGACAATTGATAAGTCCATGAGTAGGAGTATAGTGCGTCCTAACAACAGCTACTGCAGAATGGGCGTTTCCGAATTTAAATATGAGCTTAATATGTGGGCCAAAGGTTGGTGTGTAGAAGTAAACTTCTTTCACTAGAAGTTCTCGATACAGTGATTGATGGACGTTCCTCCTCAGATGTTATAAGGTTGTCGTAAAACTCCTTGAAGCTGATAATATTATCAGTATCTTTTTGCAGCTCTAGTGTTTTCGAAATTTAGTACACCTCTCTTCAAAAGATTTCTATCTCGTTAAGCTTGTGTGGATTCTTGACAGAAACAGGAGGAACGCTGAAAAGGCGCGACGAATCATTGAGAAACTGTTGATTCTTCCTAATCCATTTACCCTGTTCTGTATTTTCTCCTTCCGTCAGATAACATCCTATATTGTTAATAATATGCTGCTTTATTGTCAGAAACTTTGACTTGTTCAGTGTATGGTTGAAGGTCCTCAGTTCTTGGGTGAACTTTTAAAACCTTTCTATAAAACGAATACCACATGTTATGTATTAAGTCGCACATTGAAGACGGGACGTATTCTGTCTTGTCCGTCCAATCTCCTTGTTTAGTTGATGCATGCGTTGTTTTGTCTTTTTAATTGATCGTCGTTTCAAGCTTTCAAAGAAACGCATCTATTTTAACCAGATCTTGGAGCTTAGCAAAAATCTGTATGTTGATGCTCCCGGCTGGTCTCAATATCGCTTTCTCATCTTCAGCCTTAGCTTATTTATTTAGCGGTTAAGAAAGCGCTCCGTGCACATATTCAGCTTTGTAGAGGTAGGCACGTTGATTTCGCAGTGACTGATGGGAAACGCGCTAAAGCTCTGGGTGTTTCTGGCACAACAAAGTGTGCATACGCGCCATAAAGATGGTGTCAGTTTTGTTCCTACGAGCAGCTAAAAAAAGGATTGGTCCTATCCTGTAGAGCCCCGCAAGTAAGAATATGTTAGTTGCATAGAAAGATTGATCCGCTTTAGACAACCGGATTTACTATCTCATCTAAAAAACATCGTATGACAACTAATAGCGTCACATTTTAGAGTTTTCTCTTTGACTATATCATGAACCCAGTCCTCCATTTCTCGACATTACTGCTACTATCGCTTGCACTTCGCCATTTCAAAGGGCACTTTGCGCCGAACTTAGAAATCAAAAGCATAAGGTCACTCCTGTATCTTACATAGATGGTCTTAAGATCGACGCCAAAAATAAAGAGCGACTACACCTAGCTCTAGAGATTGTCAAAGAATGCTCTAAGGATATCGAAATGGATTTTAGGTTAGAAAAATGCGCCCTTTTTCGTTTTCCATACGATTTTGCTGATCCTCATAGAATACCATGACCTCAATCATTTTGTAGCAATTTGTTAATAATTGTAGGCGTTAAGACCCAGAAATTACAATGTTCTTGCTTTAAAATCACTTTTGTGAACATTAAAAAGCAAGGTTACTTTTAAAATTAAGTCCAGATTATATAGTCTCATTTGTAGTGACTTTAAGTGTGCAATGATATAAGTTAGCGAAAACTGCCTGCAAAGCAAAAGAGAAAGGTGCATTTCTTGCATAACTCTAAGATAAAATGTGCTGCCCATGAAGTCTCGATTAGGAGACAGAGCTAGAGTTCAAAGTCTTGAAGACATAGGCCGTTAAATAAAGTTGGAACCAGACGAGGCGAAGGGTTGCAAAATGAGTTAACTCAGGAATATAAGGAATACTATTTATTCGAATGTTACATTTTTATAAGTTTATGAATTTTCCTGCACCTCCATAAATTGTGCTTCAATGCAACATGACCGGAAATCCTCACTTGTGGAAAAAAAATCGGGAGGAGCCACTTCTACCACGAACTATTAGACTTATCAAAGCATTGATCCAAACTCGATAACTCTAATGCATGCTTTATTATTTATAATAACTTATGTAAATAGTAGTTCTTAAAAACTGTTAGTGATTTAATCGCCGCGATGATTCTGGAAACAAATTTATAAGTTAATTATTTTAATTTTCAAGAAACATGTCATCAAAAACAACTAAGGAAATTAGTCTACACTCGCAGTGCAAAACACATATATTAAATTTTTTACTGCTAAATAAAACTTAAATTAAGTTAAACTAAAAAAAGTATACGCTTAATCAAATTTTACATTACCAGCTAGACCAAGATGTGCATTGTCTAAGAGAAGTTTAGACACGATCCACCTACCATTCACATATTTTGCAATAGTAACATAACGGCCAGTATTTTCAGCGACACGCAATAATTCGTCACCATTCAAAGGCGTAATAAGTTTTTGTTGACCAAATTCTGTAAGAAAAATATAGTCATAAATTAAGTGAATAAACTAAAAAATCATTATCATAAAACTGCTAGGCACTTCACTTTGTGTAAAATATTTATTTTCAAAACAAGTGCGTGCGAAGTTTGTTTTTTCGTGCCAGCAGAGCTCGCGCGAATTTCCCGATCTTGAAATGTTACATAAAACGCACTAGCATCACAATACATTATTGTAATACAAAAGCGTAAAACTTTCCGTACATAGAGGAAAATTATTCGTTCTAGACAGCTCCTTGGTATTCTTTGCGAAATATAATTTAGTTTTTGAATTACCGTTGAAAAGAGAATGTCGTTTATAATTGATCTGCGCAGGGCCTGCAAATAGACTAATTTTTTCTGTCTTACGTTGAAGTTTATCCCCTTCCTTAAAAGTGACTGGTGGTATACAATATTCTTCTGAAAAAATTATAGTTACTAGTTATTATTAAGATACATAATTTCTTTACTCAGAACGACGAATTTTTTAGTAAGTTTTAGGTCTAATAATTGCCCAAAAATTATTAATATTTTATCAAATAATTTATAACAAGCAAGTGATTTCAAATAATCTATATAAGTTGTCCTATGTTACAATTTTTATCTATTTTTATAAAGACAGTATATTAACAAATACAAAATTCTAATACTTTTACGGGTTTATGGATTTATCCATAATTCTGAATTTTCTATATTTGTACTGAGTTTTGTAAAAAAAATTTATTTCTTTATTATATAATGCTTAAGATTTTATATTGTAGTATGTTTTTTTAAGGATTTGCAAATATAAATTTATTTAAGGTGCGATATTTTGAGTTTCTAAATGATCAATTTAGATCTAATCAAAAATGGAAGTTTTGCTTAAAAGAAAAAGAAAAAAAATATTTTCATTAATGAAAAAACTTTCTTTAAATTTTTTAATAAGCGAGAATCACAAAATTATTATTAACTTCATAACAATAGTTGGCATAGAATGAAAACCATGATAAATCAACGCAAGAGTACTCCCACAATGAAAATAATTTTATTGTTCTATATTTTTATTATTATACACGTGTTACATTAACAGACATCAAAATATTATAATTTATATTATAAAAAATTTGTTCTTTCATGAAAATGCGTCAAATTATTATAAGCGTGATTTTAAGTCACAATTGTCATAAAACATTAACAATCGCAATTGTTATAAACAATTTTCTTTCATACATTGTAAATATTACCACAATTTCTAATTGAGTAACCCAACTAAATAAGTAAATATAAAACTTTTGTTTTTTGTCTTTTCTTATGTAAAATGAACAATAAATAATTATTATTATTTATTTTATTGTTTAATTTAACAAGGCTATTGATTTAACTATTTTGCAAGATCCATTTATTGATTACCTCATGCTAAAAGATACCAAAGGAAAAATTCCAAGATTTTTCATTCATTCATTTTGATTACTTGTGAAATGAAAAGCTGGACTGACATATGTATCAGTTTCTACAATATCTAAAGTATCATGAATGATTTATAGGCATCATAACTTGGAAATATCTCTTATTTTAATATGCCAATATAAAACATTTTTTATACAAAATTTTCTTTGTTAGTTTTAAGATGTATTGTTAAAAATTTTACTTTGGTCTCTGGGGATTCCATCCCTAATCTTCTTGACAATCGAGAACTCATATCCTGATAGTGGTGTAATTTGACGATTGGGTTCAATTATAACATAAGATCCATCTATTTTTAGTATTTGACCAGCAGGATATTTTCGCCATATTGTGTTTGATACTAAATAGTTTCGTGGTATTTTTATTTCTGGTGGTTCAATCAGTGAATCTGTAAGAAATAATATATTGATATTTATTAAAGAATTGTAAGAAAAGCACGCACATCAAAAGCATATTTTTTTTTTACTTTTCGCAATTCTTAGAATAGAATATAAAATCAATATTAATACAAAACAGGGACATCCGTTTTCAGGATAAAAGTTGAAGGTAGTGGTAATTGAGTGGTGCTTCTTGTAGCGATTTTGCAGTGGAATTTGGTGTAAACTGAAAGATTAGTTCCCTTAGCGTGAGACGCAGGCTGGTGAGACAGAGACAGCCGAGTAGGGGTGACAGAGAGGGTTAAGGAGCGAGAAAAATGGAAGAAGGTACGGTGGCAGGATAACATAGCACTACGGAGACAGTAGCTACTCAGTACGCAAGTTAAGTTTTAGTGGAGGCAGAAGAGGAAGTATTCTGTAGACAGTAGAAGTGGAGAAATGAAGGGCAGATAGTTTTGAGTCAATCCAACCGTTTATAAGTAGGAAGAGAGATCGGACAGAAACAGGCAGTAGCGAAGACAAGAAAGAAGTAGGATCTACCCTGAAAACGCCGAAGATAAACAGAGGACCACCGGAACATGATCAAAATAGAGAGGGGAGGAAGGAAAAAAGGAAAAAAGAAAAAAGGACATAGAGGGAAGTAGAAGTTGAATAGTTGATGTTAGAAAAATTGCGTCAAATGATGATAGAGGTAATACAGAGGAACGATAAAAGGCGGGAGAGAGGGAAGAGGAAATAAAACAAGAAGTGAAAATAAACAGCATAACTTAGAATAGAGCCATAATAAAAAGGGAGCACAGCTGGAAGATAGGATAGTGAAGATCGAAAAATCGAAACAAAAGTTTGATGCAGCACAGAGTGGGAATAAATGAAGGAAAATTCTAAAGAAAATGGAATAGAGATTAGAAAGGAAAGACAGACATAAAAAAAGAAAAAACATAGTGATAAAGGATATAAAATTAGAAGGTAGGGAATTAAAGGAAGGAGTGAAAAATCTGCTAAAAAGGATAGATTCCAAAGTAGAAATGGAAGAAATGCAAAGTGTGAGGAAGGAAACGCGAAGACGAGAAGAAATTGCACTAGTAAAAAGAAAGAAATGGAAACATAAGAGAACATAAGAACATATGAGAGTAAGGTGAAAAACATGGGTTAAGTATGGCAGACTATAGCCATAAGGAATATGGTGGGATCGAGACGAAGAAAGAGAAGAGATAGTAATGAATGAGGTGCCGGAAAACTTGAAGAGAAAGGGACTGGAGATAGGAAAATAAGAAATAATAGGAATATAGGAATGTAGGAATATAGGAATATAGCATGATTTATGCGAAATTTGACACAGTGGGATGTAAGGTAATCGTTAAGGTTTCACAAAGGTTCCAAATGGCAAGTTCAAAATGCAAATAGGAAAAATAAGAAAGACAGGGTAATGCAAAAAATGGTGTTTGGAGTAAGGAACTAATGTGAGAGGAGAAAAGTGGAAGATAATAAGGGTTTATCTGAACAGTGATATGCAGAAAAACACAGAGGAGATGAAAGAAATTATAAAAGAAAATAATGGAGAGGTTAAGCTTATATTTATGGTTAGTTTATATGCGAGAACAGAGATAGAAGAGGATGGGAACGGGTAGCAGAGAAAATAATAAAATACAAAGATAATGTACTAAGTAGGGAGGGAAAGAAATAATTGGGGAGCTTCAAGGAGTTCGGATGGTTTATGGTAAACGAAAATATAGAGGGAGATGAGAAAGCGGAAAATATGAGCTTAAAAGGAGAAAAGGGAGCATTAGAGACATTAGAGGTAGAAAAAGGTCATAAAAATATGGATAAAATGAATCAAAGGGTAAAATATCAGGAAAAAGGGACTGTTACATTAATTTATTGTTTTACCGAGCCATAAAAAATTATTATATGAAAAACTGTAAGTGCGTCAGTATGTTTAAAATAATAAAAGCACATAAAACATAAATTCTTACAAAAGAGAAGCGTTATACCAGAAAATGTTAAAGACAATTATAAAACTTATTTGAAAATTTAATGTCACTTCACGGAAATTCATAAAACTGTCCAGTAATATTGTAAGATAATGTAAATTTCAGGCTATAATTTTTTTGTAATAATGAAGGATTCATAGTCGCATCAACTGTCAGGGAAAAAAACAAACACGATACCATCTGACCCACGATGACTCCCTATTTCAGAATATTGCGAGCAATGTACATTTACGAATTTGAAAAATATCAGATTTATCAGGTTTCGCATAAAAAAAATTCGTGGAATTATGATTTTTGCATTTCTCTTTTTATGATTATTAATTTTACTTCTGTACTAAATTTCCCTTTGCTGTGCTTTATCTGCTTTTCCTTGTTCGATATATTTCTAATGCAACTGAGTGAAGTGAAAAGTAAAATTAATAAGAGAAGAATAAAATAAATCAGAGTGTAATCAATTTCTTTAAAATAACTTCAAGGACGTAAAACTAAGAGTATGTGAAAGGTTAAAAGTTTGAGCCCACCTTGGGCGCGCGACTGTTGTTTCTCACGCTTCGAGCTCGATGATGCATTCACTTCGCGCGAGGCGCTTGTTTGTACTATTTACCCTAAAATTGTGCGCAATCCTGTTAAAGATAAGGGTAAACAGATCGATACCTTTCATTTGGTGATTGTCAATTCTCTTTTGTGCAAGCACCTTCTCATTTAGCGAACTTTTCTACATTTTGTTCCACTCCATTATATCAAATGTATATTATATTTATGTCTGCACCTTGCTCTGGGGTTGTTTATTCAGATATTTCAAAATAAACTTTAAATTTTGTTTTTTGATGTAAAATTTAATATTTGTTACTTATTCTACATTAAATTTTATTCTTGGCCACCCTGAAAAATGATATCATTTCAATAAATTTGTGTTATTGCCATGTATTATATGCCTTAGTATGGGGACAAAATATTTTCATTATCTTATTTTTATCATTTAAAAATGCGCATCCTGTTAAAATAATAATAATTATTAAACATTTTATTGAAAATTGTGCCGTATTTCAAAAAAGTTAATTTTTTTATTTTCAATATATTTTTATAACCAGAGTTTACAACAAACATTCAAATATTTCTTAATTAAAAAACTTTTGTCTTTTAATTTATTTCGTCCCTTGTGTCATTGGACCAAAAATGTCCAAATAGCTGGTTTACGAACTTGTTATTTCTTGTTGGTCTTTAAAAAAGTGCACCAAAGCAGAATCAAACTAATTAATCTCTCGCAAGTTATCGTGCCTACACAATACATACTACAGACTACAGACAATTAGAAACCTTCGTAAAGGTCGTTTTTTCTGACTCAGAGGGTCTCAAAACGTGGAGATTTGATGAAAACGGACAAAGCGAAATTTTACGTAATACCAATACCTTCACATTAAGATGAGAATCTAAAAATATACGTCAAGGACGAAAGTTACTAGATCTCAGCCACGAAGTACGGGAAGGCACCCTTGTGACTGAGCTTTGAAGCAATGTTGGTCAAACCTCCATTGCTTCCTAACGACTCAAAAGAAACGGTAGACAACCCTCTGACTATTCGAAGAATTAAGGGAGAACTAATCATACCTGAATTCAATCACATCGTGATCAATCTCATTCTAGTATAATTTTTAATTTAATCGGTAATTTTCAATGCCTTCAGAAGAAGCATGAGGAATTTCGGATTTTAACTTTAGGGAACCTTTGGAAAAATGGCATCAAGGATGGTGGTCGCTAGAAACATTAAATATTTGAAGATCTTGTATAAATGAATGCATAAGAGACATGTCCACTATATTTAGTTCAATAAAGTCCTAAGAAAGAATATTTTTAAAGAACAAACAACTTAAAACGATGTGTTTTGAATTCTTAAATTGTAACATTGTACTTAAAATTGAAAGATTTTTTTCAACTGAACATTCTTTAAATTAAGAGTAAAACTTTTTAATTGTTAAAACAACTTTATTGCTGCTGTGCATATGATACGTTATCTGAAATAGGCAGAATAGCGTTCCTTTTCTTTAAAATGGCGCTTGATTGTGTCGCATACACGCACGTGCGTGAGATGACGTTGTAAATCGTTTCTAAGATAAGTACGATAGAATAAAATTTCAATTTAAAACATTAATATTAAATAAAAAAACTAATTTTTAAGTCCAAGCAATGAAATTTAAAGCAAAAATTATACTTTTGAAAAAAAAACAATTTTAATGCACAAATTTTCAAAACGTTTAATTTTCAAATGAAGATGATATATTTGTTTAGCCGAATATAGAATAGTTGAATGTCCAGTTAATAAAAAAATTTGGAAAAAATGAACAAAATAGTTAAATTCACAAAAACTGGGATTTGGGAATGTATGTTTGAGTCTGCACGGAGAAAAAAATCTAAGCATAATAGTAAATTAAGCTATTCCTATCAAAGTACCAAACTTTTTTGAGCGAAATTAGCGAGCATTTTTTTATACATTTTTATAAATCAAACAATTTTAGCATGCAGTACTTTTTACTAAAAAGCTCTAAAATGCGTAGTATCACAGATTGAGGGTATGTTTTGATAGGCTTTGGAAAAAAGCTTTCACTTGACCGTATTATGGTTGTCATAAACCCTTTAGATTTCAGTATGACTTTCTCATAACGTAGGTCCGTAAGACACGCATGCGCTCCGCGGCATCAACTTACGAGACAAAATGGTATTAGTAGGTGTAACATAAAAACCCTCGTTGCGAGAAAATCATGTCAAAATTGAAAGGGTTCCTTAAATCACAGTACAGTTACGTTAAAGATTTTCTCGCTTGGTAATATTAGACTTATAGAAAGGAATGTTCGACGCGTCAAAAGTGCTCTTGGTATATTACTTACATTTTTTATCCGTTTGTCATCAATCACTTTTTATATAATACATGAAAACATGAAAACGGTACTATTAGGGAAGTAAGTCCTTCTTTTCTAAAGGACTAGTGTATAAGGGCCAGTATGCACAAACAATAAAAATGTTCAGTAGGATCTACCCTGAAAACGCCGAAGATAAACAGAGGACCACCGGAACATGATCAAAATAGAGAGGGGAGGAAGGAAAAAAGGAAAAAAGAAAAAAGGACATAGAGGGAAGTAGAAGTTGAATAGTTGATGTTAGAAAAATTGCGTCAAATGATGATAGAGGTAATACAGAGGAACGATAAAAGGCGGGAGAGAGGGAAGAGGAAATAAAACAAGAAGTGAAAATAAACAGCATAACTTAGAATAGAGCCATAATAAAAAGGGAGCACAGCTGGAAGATAGGATAGTGAAGATCGAAAAATCGAAACAAAAGTTTGATGCAGCACAGAGTGGGAATAAATGAAGGAAAATTCTAAAGAAAATGGAATAGAGATTAGAAAGGAAAGACAGACATAAAAAAAGAAAAAACATAGTGATAAAGGATATAAAATTAGAAGGTAGGGAATTAAAGGAAGGAGTGAAAAATCTGCTAAAAAGGATAGATTCCAAAGTAGAAATGGAAGAAATGCAAAGTGTGAGGAAGGAAACGCGAAGACGAGAAGAAATTGCACTAGTAAAAAGAAAGAAATGGAAACATAAGAGAACATAAGAACATATGAGAGTAAGGTGAAAAACATGGGTTAAGTATGGCAGACTATAGCCATAAGGAATATGGTGGGATCGAGACGAAGAAAGAGAAGAGATAGTAATGAATGAGGTGCCGGAAAACTTGAAGAGAAAGGGACTGGAGATAGGAAAATAAGAAATAATAGGAATATAGGAATGTAGGAATATAGGAATATAGCATGATTTATGCGAAATTTGACACAGTGGGATGTAAGGTAATCGTTAAGGTTTCACAAAGGTTCCAAATGGCAAGTTCAAAATGCAAATAGGAAAAATAAGAAAGACAGGGTAATGCAAAAAATGGTGTTTGGAGTAAGGAACTAATGTGAGAGGAGAAAAGTGGAAGATAATAAGGGTTTATCTGAACAGTGATATGCAGAAAAACACAGAGGAGATGAAAGAAATTATAAAAGAAAATAATGGAGAGGTTAAGCTTATATTTATGGTTAGTTTATATGCGAGAACAGAGATAGAAGAGGATGGGAACGGGTAGCAGAGAAAATAATAAAATACAAAGATAATGTACTAAGTAGGGAGGGAAAGAAATAATTGGGGAGCTTCAAGGAGTTCGGATGGTTTATGGTAAACGAAAATATAGAGGGAGATGAGAAAGCGGAAAATATGAGCTTAAAAGGAGAAAAGGGAGCATTAGAGACATTAGAGGTAGAAAAAGGTCATAAAAATATGGATAAAATGAATCAAAGGGTAAAATATCAGGAAAAAGGGACTGTTACATTAATTTATTGTTTTACCGAGCCATAAAAAATTATTATATGAAAAACTGTAAGTGCGTCAGTATGTTTAAAATAATAAAAGCACATAAAACATAAATTCTTACAAAAGAGAAGCGTTATACCAGAAAATGTTAAAGACAATTATAAAACTTATTTGAAAATTTAATGTCACTTCACGGAAATTCATAAAACTGTCCAGTAATATTGTAAGATAATGTAAATTTCAGGCTATAATTTTTTTGTAATAATGAAGGATTCATAGTCGCATCAACTGTCAGGGAAAAAAACAAACACGATACCATCTGACCCACGATGACTCCCTATTTCAGAATATTGCGAGCAATGTACATTTACGAATTTGAAAAATATCAGATTTATCAGGTTTCGCATAAAAAAAATTCGTGGAATTATGATTTTTGCATTTCTCTTTTTATGATTATTAATTTTACTTCTGTACTAAATTTCCCTTTGCTGTGCTTTATCTGCTTTTCCTTGTTCGATATATTTCTAATGCAACTGAGTGAAGTGAAAAGTAAAATTAATAAGAGAAGAATAAAATAAATCAGAGTGTAATCAATTTCTTTAAAATAACTTCAAGGACGTAAAACTAAGAGTATGTGAAAGGTTAAAAGTTTGAGCCCACCTTGGGCGCGCGACTGTTGTTTCTCACGCTTCGAGCTCGATGATGCATTCACTTCGCGCGAGGCGCTTGTTTGTACTATTTACCCTAAAATTGTGCGCAATCCTGTTAAAGATAAGGGTAAACAGATCGATACCTTTCATTTGGTGATTGTCAATTCTCTTTTGTGCAAGCACCTTCTCATTTAGCGAACTTTTCTACATTTTGTTCCACTCCATTATATCAAATGTATATTATATTTATGTCTGCACCTTGCTCTGGGGTTGTTTATTCAGATATTTCAAAATAAACTTTAAATTTTGTTTTTTGATGTAAAATTTAATATTTGTTACTTATTCTACATTAAATTTTATTCTTGGCCACCCTGAAAAATGATATCATTTCAATAAATTTGTGTTATTGCCATGTATTATATGCCTTAGTATGGGGACAAAATATTTTCATTATCTTATTTTTATCATTTAAAAATGCGCATCCTGTTAAAATAATAATAATTATTAAACATTTTATTGAAAATTGTGCCGTATTTCAAAAAAGTTAATTTTTTTATTTTCAATATATTTTTATAACCAGAGTTTACAACAAACATTCAAATATTTCTTAATTAAAAAACTTTTGTCTTTTAATTTATTTCGTCCCTTGTGTCATTGGACCAAAAATGTCCAAATAGCTGGTTTACGAACTTGTTATTTCTTGTTGGTCTTTAAAAAAGTGCACCAAAGCAGAATCAAACTAATTAATCTCTCGCAAGTTATCGTGCCTACACAATACATACTACAGACTACAGACAATTAGAAACCTTCGTAAAGGTCGTTTTTTCTGACTCAGAGGGTCTCAAAACGTGGAGATTTGATGAAAACGGACAAAGCGAAATTTTACGTAATACCAATACCTTCACATTAAGATGAGAATCTAAAAATATACGTCAAGGACGAAAGTTACTAGATCTCAGCCACGAAGTACGGGAAGGCACCCTTGTGACTGAGCTTTGAAGCAATGTTGGTCAAACCTCCATTGCTTCCTAACGACTCAAAAGAAACGGTAGACAACCCTCTGACTATTCGAAGAATTAAGGGAGAACTAATCATACCTGAATTCAATCACATCGTGATCAATCTCATTCTAGTATAATTTTTAATTTAATCGGTAATTTTCAATGCCTTCAGAAGAAGCATGAGGAATTTCGGATTTTAACTTTAGGGAACCTTTGGAAAAATGGCATCAAGGATGGTGGTCGCTAGAAACATTAAATATTTGAAGATCTTGTATAAATGAATGCATAAGAGACATGTCCACTATATTTAGTTCAATAAAGTCCTAAGAAAGAATATTTTTAAAGAACAAACAACTTAAAACGATGTGTTTTGAATTCTTAAATTGTAACATTGTACTTAAAATTGAAAGATTTTTTTCAACTGAACATTCTTTAAATTAAGAGTAAAACTTTTTAATTGTTAAAACAACTTTATTGCTGCTGTGCATATGATACGTTATCTGAAATAGGCAGAATAGCGTTCCTTTTCTTTAAAATGGCGCTTGATTGTGTCGCATACACGCACGTGCGTGAGATGACGTTGTAAATCGTTTCTAAGATAAGTACGATAGAATAAAATTTCAATTTAAAACATTAATATTAAATAAAAAAACTAATTTTTAAGTCCAAGCAATGAAATTTAAAGCAAAAATTATACTTTTGAAAAAAAAACAATTTTAATGCACAAATTTTCAAAACGTTTAATTTTCAAATGAAGATGATATATTTGTTTAGCCGAATATAGAATAGTTGAATGTCCAGTTAATAAAAAAATTTGGAAAAAATGAACAAAATAGTTAAATTCACAAAAACTGGGATTTGGGAATGTATGTTTGAGTCTGCACGGAGAAAAAAATCTAAGCATAATAGTAAATTAAGCTATTCCTATCAAAGTACCAAACTTTTTTGAGCGAAATTAGCGAGCATTTTTTTATACATTTTTATAAATCAAACAATTTTAGCATGCAGTACTTTTTACTAAAAAGCTCTAAAATGCGTAGTATCACAGATTGAGGGTATGTTTTGATAGGCTTTGGAAAAAAGCTTTCACTTGACCGTATTATGGTTGTCATAAACCCTTTAGATTTCAGTATGACTTTCTCATAACGTAGGTCCGTAAGACACGCATGCGCTCCGCGGCATCAACTTACGAGACAAAATGGTATTAGTAGGTGTAACATAAAAACCCTCGTTGCGAGAAAATCATGTCAAAATTGAAAGGGTTCCTTAAATCACAGTACAGTTACGTTAAAGATTTTCTCGCTTGGTAATATTAGACTTATAGAAAGGAATGTTCGACGCGTCAAAAGTGCTCTTGGTATATTACTTACATTTTTTATCCGTTTGTCATCAATCACTTTTTATATAATACATGAAAACATGAAAACGGTACTATTAGGGAAGTAAGTCCTTCTTTTCTAAAGGACTAGTGTATAAGGGCCAGTATGCACAAACAATAAAAATGTGTACTTGCGGAAAAACCCCGTGTTTTAAAACATTTGTTGGTCTGTAATACGAGGGCGGATAGCTAACAAAGTCCCACAAAGTGATTTTACTCAGTGGCTTAACATGAAGTGTAAGTCCAGGGGAGGACAGGTGACTCTAAGGAGAAAAAAAACATAATTGTTTCTGCTTCTGAATCAGGAGGAGAATCGGTTCTGGATCTCAAAAAGAAGAAAGCAAGGGAAAATGGCGGGTTGGACGGAGTGGAACTTTTTAAAAAATTGGAGAACGTTTAAGAAACCGTGACAAAAGGCCGGAAAAGCGGTAATGCATTAAGAGCATGCGGACAGAAGATCAACATCATTAAATAATAATAATTATGACGGATCAAACTGAAATTTTTACAATATGCGTATGTTACAATGATTATAACATATGTTTAAAAAATTGCAGTTTTTTCTGGACACGTAGGACGTACACAAAATTCATGAATATTCAATTTATCGGTATATTTAAAAAAACCTTTGGATTAAGATATTTGAAAGATGTTTTAGCAACATTTTTTACGAAAGACGATATAATAATAACATATATTTCACCTATTTGAAAGTGAAATGCGAATTTATCTACAGAATCCGTTTGTGTCAGTAAGATATCCTAATTTATGATATATTTTTTTAATTATATTATATTCTACTTACGAACAGAAATTAACAATATTATAAAAGAGAAGAGCAGCGTGGGAGTTAACACCTTCATGTTTCTAATGAGACAGCATTGCTTTTGAAAGAAGGTCTATAGATGCGAGTGGAAATATTTTGAACACGTGTCGTACTTGCTCAAATATGCAAACATAAAGTGACGTTAAATAAATGAATATAGCGAATAATTCTTGTTTTTCATTTAGAGGCCATAAGCTCAGCGGCGTAGTCGAGGAAGTGACTTGAGGGGGCTCAAGCCCATCTCCCGAAACTACTTTTTCTTATTATATAATTCCCTATTCCCTCCATCTTTGCCTATACATAAAAGCAAATCTCCCCCCTCTTCGAAAAAATCCTGGCTGCGCCACTGCATACGTTTGTTAATATATCGTGTTTTCGAGCTGATTTGGCCTACTTACAAGATTCACACTATTACCTTCACATTATTTCTATGAAGCTTAAAATCTTACGCAGAAAAAGAACTCCGTTTTCTTCCTGATTCGTAATGATCTTTCATAGTCATTGCAATTATATAGCTCTAAAACTCAAACTGATTTTTAATAAAAGATTTTTTAAATTGAGGATTATACATATTAATTATTAAAATTTGAATGCATAAAATGAAAGTTTTTAAGTCTTTGAATTTAAGTTTTTTCAATAAAATGTCGTTCAACTGTAAAATGTTTAGCACATAGATTTCATAAATTAAGTTGATCAAGGATTTCTGGTTGAAAAATATAAATCCACACTTAATCAATATTCATTAGTTCTTAGTCAAAGAAATGGTATCTTACTCTAATGAAAATTATTTTTAAATTTCTTCATTTTAAATTCGATTGTTGTTAGATTTTAGGTTAGAAACATTACATATTAATAAGTTAAGTTTTTGTTTAACTAAACGCGTATATATTTGAGAATTTTCGAAATCTTTTAAAATCTAGTGAAGTCTTCTAGTGAAGTCTAGTGATTTTGTTTTTATTTATCTAAAGAAATATGCGAAAAATAAAAAATTCCAATATTACGCCAAAAGACGGGAGATACGTAAAAAATCTATAAGCAAACTTGCAGGATAATTTTCTTTATCCATAAACAATAATGTGACAACAAACATTCTAATCTTAGCATAACAACGCGAGATAGATAAAAATATCTAAAAAAGGATTGAAATCCTTTATTTATTTTAAGGTGGTTCATAACATATGCATACGATTTTAAATGTGTTTGAAAAGTCGATCGCGCAGCACGCGTGTAACAATCAAAATGTGTACCTCAAAGCCCACATACTGAATTCTTTTTTAAATCTCTGGAAAGTGGCTTTTTTCAAAAATCCCAAATAAATATGTTTTGTTTAAAAACAGTTTAGAATAGGCAGTACACATCGTGTGCGTTTCTTTCTTCGTAATCCACTGATTTAATTGTTTTAAATTGAAAAGCTGCATTTTTTCATTTAATTCCGAAACACGAAAGGAACACAAAATGTTCTGACATACGATTACACATAACAAGACTTCTAAAAAAATACCTCTTGTAAAGATTGCATTGTTTACGGGAGAATATGGCACAATTAATTTAAAAAGGAAGGATTTTACTGCTTAAAATTTAAACAAATTAAAAATTCAATTTTCTTCAGTTTTCCACAGTTAATTATTAAATTTTAATTCACTTAAGAATCTGAAATTAAAATAAATTTGAAATATGCTTGCATATTTAAAAGCTAACAATAAAATTGAAAATATATTTCTATTTTCGGCAACTGAATTTACAGCAGGTAGCAATTATATTTTAAATTGTGTTTAATTTGATACAGTAAATTTTCAATTCATTTCCATTTTCGACTACTGAAAATTGAAAAGTCAATCTTAAACAGTTGAATATTTATTTTGCATATCTTTAATTTGAAATTTACTACAACTTTTCAAAGTCTGGAAAGAACTTTAAAATTGGATTTTGAAATTTGCAGATAACTGCGGAATACATATCAAAATTATTCAAGCATTTTTTAAGACAATTTTCAGTATTGTAGGTGCTGAGATATCTAGGCAGTAGCATACGTTACTGAATTATAAAACAAAGTTGTGCAGAATTAAATTCAAAGTTTTAGTGACTGCTGCTAAAATAGGGGACTTGATTTAAAGTTTAAAATTTCCATCGCATAATTATACAGTGGCCTCCATTTGGTCAGAACAACGCCCGCCGTGTTTCTAGCTCGAGTTCGAGCGCCTGAATATAAGAAAGGTCATCTGAGCCGTCAGTTATAGCACGTTGCGCTGACATCGTCTTTCAAGAAATTTATTTTTATTATATTTGTATTTATAAATTGACTCTTATCATTGATTTCTGGTTTACTTAATTGTTTACACGGTCACAAAACTAAACTTCAACTGCGTTCCTTAGACGCAGGAAAAAATCTCCTGGATGAAAGTTGATATACATATTCAATTTAAAAGTGGAGAGTTGTGAAACTCTGAGTTTTGAGAGCGGGTTCAAAAATGACATCGAGGCAATGGCTGCAGTTGAATCATATAAATATCTGGGTATTCTTGAATCTAAGGGTATTCAGCATAGGATAGTGAAGACAAGCGTAACGACTGCCTTCACTACGAGACTGAGATTTATTATGAAGAGTTTTCTCAACTCGGCATACAAAGTCAGGGAAGTCAACACATATGCTATCCCTGTCCAGCCGTACTCCTTCAAGCCCATCTAATGGTCTAATACGACCTTGAAAAGTTAAACACAATCGTTCGCGTAGACATTACGAAGCACTAAATGCACCACAAAAATGCAGCGATTGAAAGGGTATTTCTACCACTACATATAGGGGGCAGAGGTGCTGTAAATGTCAAAAGCTGTGTGTCAAAAGTTATACAGTTGCGAGACTATTTTAATAGCAAACGAAATATTGCGCTTTACAGCAACATCTGTTAAGCGGATTTTGAATACAAGCCCTTAAATTTGTCCTCAGATGGGGCCTTTAATATCAGGGCAACACCATGGAGGAATTAGAAGTATAATGGAGGCAGATGACTATCCACGGCGAGCACGTCAAAACGTTAGATAAACATAAAGTTGGATAGTGAGGCTTTCAATATTAAGCTAAAAAAGGCTTTCTGTATCCAGAGGTGGAAGGATTCGCCAGTGCGATACAAAAGAAGGTTGTCAGCACCAGGAATCATTTCAAGCACGTGTTACATCAAGCCGCGGTTGACCGGTGCCGATACCAACGAATCCATGGAGCCCATAAATGATGGCTGTCGTGTTATGGCTCAGAGAGAATACACGCAACAGAAATAATGATGTAGCGGGCATTCTGATAATCCTCAGAATCGTTTTCCAACGCAGCAAATGTGACGGCAAAAAACCCCGATTGTTTAGTGTACTGTTCACTGTGAAGAACTAAGCTCTGACCCCAAACAGGTTTTTAACACCTGATGGGGGCTGAAATGCTCTACTTAGCCTTTTCACAGGTTTTATATAAGTTTTCACACCCGACCCTTTTCCAGCCCCTTAAGGAGGCTGAGAGAAAACCTATTTCTGGTCCAGAAATATTTGAATGCGCGCATGTGGAAGCGCAAAATTGAGACTGGACACATGAATAATGTAGGTTTACACTCATATCCCTTTTCCAACGCAGAAAGTGTGACGGCAATGAACCCCGATTCTTTACTGAAATTTTGCCAAATTTTAAAATACCTTAAGTAATCTGGAAGGAAACTCACTTACACACCACGTGTAATATGTGTGGTCACACACTTACCCCGTTTCCAAAAATTAAAACTAAACTAAACTAAACTATGACACAGACACAGGTTTTTGAACGCCTGAAGGGGGCTGGATTGATCGACTGACTCTTGTCGCAGGCAATATGTAACTTTCCACACCAGCCAATTTTCCATACCTCAAGAAAGAGAGAAAGGGAACCCGTGAATGGTACAAGAATTTTTAAAAGATAAACTATTTTTGTTCACACTCATACCCTTTTCCAGCGCTGCAAGTGGGACGCCAAAGAACCCCGAATCTTGACTGAAATTTTGTCCAATTTCTAAATAGCTCAAGAGATATGGAAGGAAGCTCACTGTCTCAACACGCAAAAGAGGTGTGGACACACACTTACCCCGTTTCCAACAATTTAGGCACGTTAAAGGATACATATCACTGTTCACTGAGATGAACTAAGCTATGACACACAACAGGTTTTTAACACCTGCAGGGGACTGGAATGTTCTACTAAGCCTTATGGTAGGTATTCTGTAACTTTTTACAACCGCATATTTTCCAGCTTCTTATGAAGGCGGAAAGGGAATCTGTGAATGGTCAGGAAATATGTGAATCGAAAGCTATAAACCCAACATGAAGCAAATGCGGAGGCAATATGTAAGCGCAAATTTGAGACTGGACACATAAATAATGAAGTTTCATGTTCATATCCCTTTTTCAATGCAGCAAGTGTGACGGCAAACAACCCCGATTCTTCACTGAAATTTTCTCAAGTTTTTAAATGCCTTAAGAGATCTGGCAGAAAACTCACTGATGCCTTATACATGAGATGCTTGGCCACATACTTACCCCGCTTCCAACAATCTAAGCACTTTGGAAGGATACCTATCGCTGTTCACAGAAATGAACTCAGCTATGACCCACACCAGCTTCGCAACCCCTGAAGGGGGCTAAAATTCTCTACTGAGCTACTGCGCATTTTCTATTTGCCTTAAGAGATCTGAAAGAAATGTCTCTGACACACCACGCATAAGATGTGTGTTCACACACTTACCCCGTTTCCAACAATTGAAGCACGCTGGAAGGATACATATTACTGTTCACTGAGACCAACTAAGCTATGACACACACCAGTTTTTAAACGCCTGATGAGAGCTCGAATGTTCTACTCAACCTTGTCGCAAGTACTATGTAAATTTTTACATCACCCCTTTTCCAGCCTTTCAAGGTGGCCGAGAGAAAATCTATTTCTGGTCCGGAAATGTTTGAATGCTAAGCTAGCAACCCAACTTTAAACAAATTGGAAGGCGGCCTGGAAACGCAAGAATGAAACTAGGCTCATAGATAATATGAATCACTCTCATATCCTTTTTCGAATGTAGGAATTGTGAAGGCAAAAAACCCCGATTCTTTACTGAAATTTCGTCCAATTTCTAAATACATCAAGAGATCTGGCAGACAACTCACTGACACCTTACACATAGGATGCCTGGTCACATACCGACCTTGTTTTAAACAATTTAAACACGCTGGATGGATGCATATCACTGTTCACTGATATAAACTAAGCTATGAGACACACCAGTTTTTGAACACCTGAAGGGAGCTGAAATGTTTTACTGAGTCTGGTAGAAGGTATTATGTAAGTTTTCACACTAGCTCATTTTCCAGCCCCTCCAGGAAGAGGAAAAGAAACCTGTAAATAATCCGAAAATGTTTGAATGCAAAGCTATGAACCGAACCTGAAGCAAATTTGGAGGCAGTCAAATTTCTCATTACCTCAAGAGATCTTGATGAAACTTACATGAATGAAAATTACGTGATACACGTTGCATGAGATGTGTGGTCACACCATTACCCCTTTTCCAACAACTTAAGCGCGTTGGAGGGATACCTTTCACTGTTCACTAAGATAAACTAAGCTGAACTAAGTAAGTTTTCACACCTGCTCCTTTTTCAGCCTCTCATGGAGACCGAGAAAGAAAACCTGTTTCTGGTCCGAAAACGTTTGAATGCAAAGCTATGAACCCAACCTGAAGAAAATTAGGAGGAGGTGTGTAAGCGCAAATTTGAGACTGGGTACATGAATAATGTAGATTCATGTTCATATCCCTTTTCCAATGCAGAGTGTGTGACGGCTAACAACTGACAGCTTACACATAAGATGCTTGGTAACATACTTACCCCGTTTCCAACAATTTTAGCTCGTTGCAAAGCTACGTATCATTGTTTGCTGCGATGAACTTAGCTATGATCCACACCAGCTTTGAAACCCCTGAAGGGGGCCAAGATTCTCTAATGATCTACTGTCCATTTTCTATACACATGAAAAGATCTGGAAGGAATGTCACTGACACATAATGCATAAAATTTGTTGTCACACTCTTACAACGTTTCCAAAAATTAAATCGCGTTGGATGGATACCTATTACTGTTCACTGAGATAAACTAAGTTTGACACGCACCAGTTTTTGAACGCCTGAAGATGGTTGGTGACATACTTATCCCGTTTCCAACAATTTAATCGCATTAGCAGGATAACTATCTTTGTTTACTAAGATGAACTAAGCTATGATGCACACACGTTTTTAAACGCCTGAAGTAAACTGGAATAAACGACTGACGCTTGTAGCATGTATTAAGTAAGTTTTCACACTCGCCCTTTCCCAGCCCTTTAATGAGGCGTAAATGAATCCTGTACATGGTCCGAAAATGCTTAAAAGCCAAATTATGAATCAAATTTAAACAATTTGAGAGGCGGTTAAAGGGGTAAGAATGAGACTGGGCACATAATTAATGTATGTTTCCACTCATATCCCTTTTTCAGCACTGAAAATGTGACGGCCACGAACGCTGATTCTTGACTGCAATTTTGACTAAAATCTAAATAGATCAAGAGATGGAAGAAAGCGCACTGACACAGTACGCAAAATATGTGTGGCGACATACTTACTCCGTTTCCAACAATTTATGCGCGATGGAAGGATACCCATTACTGTTCACTAAGATGAACTAAGCTATTGGACACACCAGGTTTTAAAAACCTGAAGGGAGCTGGAATATTCTACTGAGCTTTATCGTAGGTATTATGTTAGTTTTAACACCAGCTTATTTTCCAGCTGCTCAAAGAGGCCTAAAGGAAACCTGTGATGGGTCCGGAAATTTTTGAATTAAAAACTATAAACCTATAAACTATAAAATTTTTGGAAGCACAAATTCAAGATTGGGCACATGAATAATATAGTTCCATGTTCATATCCCTTTTTCAATGCAGCAAGTGTGACAGAAAACAACACCGATTCTTCACTGAAATTTTGTTAGGTATTTAAATACCTCAAGATATCTGGCAGATAACTTACTAAAATCTGACATATAAAATGCTTGGTCACATACTTACCCCGTTTCCAACAATTCATGCTTGTTCGAAGGATACCTATTACTTTCCCCTGAGATGAATTAAGCTGCGACCCACACCTGCTTTGTAACAACTGAAGGGGGCTAAAAGTCTCTACTTATCTACTGTCCATTTTCAATATGCATTAAGAGATCTGACAGGAATAACACTGACACATCATGCGAAAGATGTGTGGTCACACTTTTACCCCGTTTTAAAAAACTAAATCGCGATAGAAGGATACCTATTACTGTTTACGTAGATAAACTAAGCTATGACACCCATCAGTTTTTGAACGCGTGAAGGGGCTTAAATTCTCTACTGATCTACTGTTCATCTTCTATATACAATAAAGATATCTGGAAGGAAAGTCACTGACACATCGTGCATAAGATGTGTATTCACACTCTCACCTCCTTTCCAAAAATTAAATCGCGTTGGAATGATACCTATTATATATACACTCATGAACACTCACACGCACTATATACTATATACTATACACTATATACTACTGTTCATCTTATATATACATAAAGATATCTGGAAGAAAAGTCACGGACACACCATGCATAAGATGTGTATTCACACTCTCATCTCGTTTTCAAAAATTAAATTGCGTTGGAATGAAACCTATTATATACACACTCATATACAGACACACACACGCACTATATACACTATACACTCAGTTGAAATAAGATGATCTACTGTCCATTTCCTCTATACATAAAGATATCTAGAAGGAATGTCACTGACACAAAATGCATAAGATATGTGGTCACACTTTTAGCCCGTTTTCAAAAATTCTCTACTGATTTACTGCTTATCTTCTATATAAGTAAAGATATCTGAAAGGAATTTCACTGACACATCATGCATAAGATGTGTGGTCACACTCTTTCCCAGTTTCCGAAAATTAAATCGCGTTGAAATGATACATATTAATGTTTACCGAGATGAAGTAAGCTATGACACGTACCAGTTTTTGAACGTCTGAAGATGGTTGGTGAGATACTTATCTTGTTTCCAAAACTAAAATGCATTGGCAGGATATCTATCTCTGTTCACTGAGATGAACTAAGCTATGAGCTTGCTAAGTATTAGCTTGTAGCATGTAGTAAGTTCGTTTTCACTCTCGTCCCTTTTTGCAGCCTTTTAAAGAATCTTAAAGAAATCCTGTGAATGGTCCGAAAATGTTTAAAATACAATTATTATTATTAATAATGTTCTGGGTTGAGACCGCTGCCACGCTGTTGGCCGATATTTCAGACTTATTGATGCAGATACTGCCTGTGAGTGTTACACGTTTCCCCGTCTGACTATCCTCTTCGCACAGTCGACAGAGTGGACTTTCTTTAAGCCCTATCTTATGTCTGTGGTACCGGAGGTTTCCGTGTCTTATAAACATTTCTGTTAGGATTTTGACGTCCTTTCTACCGAGCTCGAGTAATTCTTTCGTTCGGTGGAGATTTAGCTTTGAGCCTAGAAGTGTTTTAGCCTGCCTGCAGCCAGATACAGAGATCCACTCGTTTTGATGTTATATGTTCAGCCAACTGTTGATATCTTCAGTAACTAACCTACTGGAAATGCCTACAACTGGCTCAGGTCCAGTAAAATTTTGT
>JAAAKG020161631.1:0-29172 GCA_010014905.2 Druon quercuslanigerum
CATAAGAAAGCTGTTATGAACAATTTATCTCGTAATTTCATAAACAAATACCTTTGCTCATACTGTGCGCAATAAAATCTGGTGATTGACCAGATTTTATTGCGCACAGTATGAGCAAAGTTATTTGTTTATGAAATTACAAGAAAAAGTGTTCATAACAGTTTTCTTATGTAAAAATGTTATAAATAAAGAAACGGCATTCTAATGTCAGACCAACCATCTTTAGGAATAAGAAAAAGCGTTACAAAAATGGCGATGAAGAACAGTATACGTGGCACGTGGCTGAAAACTCGCCATGTAAAATACTTTTTTTTACATATGCATCATCTAGCTAAGTGTATAAGCTTTAAATAGACGTTAATTAGCCTGATAAAATGCGTAAAATTTGGGCATTATTACGACGGAACTATCCTGATCCATTGACGGTCACTTACTCCTACACAATTGTTAGTAATATTAATTGTTTATAGGTAGAAAAAGTATATTTTTTAAAAATCAGATACTATTAATAAGTTTATACTAGTAAATTTATTTACGAGTTTTGGTGACTTTAATATTAATTATCATTTTTAGCCATTATTTTTCTGTATTCTAGTTATGCAGACGATGTGTCTAGATACAAGGAAAATATTTGATCTGCTCTTATCGAACTTCAGTTAACCTAAATACGGCCATTTGATTCCTTATATCATATTCGACTTACCAGTATAATGGTCAAATATCAGCAATATCAGGAGAAGTGTAAAAATAAAAAACCTCATTTTAAAGAGACAGAAAACTAATATAAATCAAAATTCTTGATCTGCGACTGATACTCTGTTCAATTTTTTACTTATATATACAATATACATGATATCATTATTGACCAAAATAATTGTGTACATTTAACACGTGGAATAGACTTGAGGCAATAAAAACGTTACATAACAGTATTTTTAGGATAATTAAGTAAAAAAAAGTTATTTAATTTTTTTTAAGATTATATAGTCATAAAAAAATTAAGTTGGATAGGGGTAACGGGGAGGGGGACTTCAACACTCACGAAATCTGTGTGGTTTAAATGTTTAGAAAAAAGAAACTACATGAACTTGGTTTTGTGGGGAATTTTTAAAAATATACCGAAAACTCTCTTATCAAAATTAAAAAAATTAATACTTGAAATACAGTTATTTTATATGGATGAAATGGCCACCATTTTTTAAAACTTTTATATTAATTTAATTAGAAAAATGTAAAATGAGGTATATTTTATGGAAGCCAGAATTTTTGTATATTCAAAGTTTTCATATCTAAATTTGAGTTAGTCAAAATTTTGCCAATTAAATTATAAACTAATTGCTTGATTGGAGAAAAATTAATATCTTAGTTTTTTAGTAATAAAAAAGTAAACTAAATGTAAATGAAGTAAGGTAAAACAGATAAAGTATGTAAATAATTCATGATATTTTATTTTTAAGCTTACCTTGTAAATATGTTACGTCATTCGTGGAGGTGGCGTACTCTATTCAAAATTTTCGCAATACTTCTTATGGTGTAAATAAAGCAAACGAAATCGGTAATTGCGTGTTTGAATCAAAGTTATCTATTTGTCACGAATCCTATATCTTCACCTTCTTGCAATTAATATGTACAGTAGGGTGAAGTCAAAACTCTAAATTTAATCTATCCGTTTAATTAAAAACTTTATAAATAATTAAAATAATTTTTTAAATATAATTCGCAATTAAAACCACTTCAACTATTTTTTTGTCAACCTTATTCAGGTTGAGGTATCGTTTCTTTAATTTTTTAATATTCTTTCTTTCATATTTTTTATCCTGTCGCTTTTTTGTTTTTGTAATGTAAAAAAATGATTATTTCAATCTAGAAAAATATGTAAGAGACTAATAATAAATAATATAAATTATACTTATACAGTACATAGAGTCGTTGAGAGTAAGTGTTTTACGAAATTACAAAGTTATACTTTGAATAATGATGTTTTAAATATTTGAGAAGATTCTTGTTCAAAATGTTACAACAATTATCTTCAGACCTTCTACTTGAATTCTTCTACAATTAAGAAACAAGTGCATAAAGAAATATTTAAACAATTATTGGCATGTGAAAGAAATATAAAATTAAGAATCAAGAATTAATAAACATTTACCTCAAACATTTGAGTGTGACACTAAACTTCAAAAAGGCTGTTGTTTGTTTCTGATAGTAGATTCTATAACTGTAAATATTTTGAATTTCAAGTAGATAGTGCTTGGGCTGGTTTTTAGTTGAATTTTCAAACATTATTTCGGCATAATTGCGCGAAGTCAGTAATTCAATTAGGGCTGGTTTAGATGTACCAATACTATAAAAAACTTGGATTTCAAAGTGCAACCTGCTCTCG
This sequence comes from Druon quercuslanigerum, assembly GCA_010014905.2. Lineage (NCBI taxonomy): Eukaryota > Metazoa > Arthropoda > Insecta > Hymenoptera > Cynipidae > Druon > Druon quercuslanigerum. The sequence goes on from JAAAKG020161631.1 coordinate 2,384, forward strand.
GATTTTTAAATAGAATTTTTCTTTGTGGTGTAACAAGTCTAAATTGCTTCTAGGACTTCTTTAGATAATCCAATATCATAACTTACTTCGATTATTAAACACAATCTGGATTAGTTGTTGTTATAAAATCTAAATAATTTCACTGATTGTACGATACAACCTACTTGGATTTACAAACTAATTCTAAATTTATAAGGTTGCAGAAATAAAAAAATATAGGCGTGGCGTAACAAGTATAAATTACAGCTAGGATTTGTTTAGATAATCCAAAATAATAACTTACTTAGATTACTAAAAACAATCTGCATTTTTTTTTTTTTTTTTAAATCAATATGGTTTCACTGATTGTGAACTAAAACCTACTTGGATCCAAAAACTAATTCTAAATTCATTTCTGTTTCGAAATCAAAGAAGGTGACAAAAGTTAGAAAATTTACGCAGATTTTAACATCATGTGAAGACTGTGTAAAAACGGTCAAACTTTTTTAATTTGCATACAAAAATTTGTTTAGATTCAGTTTTTAAATTCAAGTAGATTACGGTAATGGCTCATTCAAACAGATTCTTAAAGCAGCTGACTTAGTGCACGATTACACTCTTCTCTTTAAGAATCCAAAAAGAATCCAATTCAAACAGATTCGAAAGGCACGTCATGTGTACTTATTGTATTTTCGGTAAAATCCTAGTTGGAAATCCGAAAAGAAAGTACAATTGTGAGTTGCAACATTTAAATAGCTCCCAACACAAATGGATACATAATGTACTATTGGGGGAGTCCTATGTTAAAAACTAAACAGAATCCAATTAGCATGCATTATTTAATTACAAACAAAAAAACAGAAAGATAGTTAGAGTCAGCACTTTAAACTGATGTACTTTAAACTGCAGTTTTTTTAATAGTAAAAAATTAAGCTGTAGCACTTCTAACTGTAGCACTTTGAACTACAGAATTCTAAATTGCAGAACTTTGCTCCAGAGCAAAATAAAGTGTGGCACTTCCAACTGCAGCGGTTGCAATCATAGTACATTAAATTTCAGCAGATTTAGATCGAATACTCTTAACTGCAGGAGTTAATATTGCTGCAAATTAAACTGCAACATTTTAAACTACCTTACTTTAATCCACATCACTTTAAACAGCAAATCTTTGAACTGCAGAATTTTCAATTTCAGTCTTTTGAACAACAGGACTTTAAACTGTAGCACCTTAAACTTAAGCACTTAAAGCTACAGTATTTTAAACTGCCGCACTGTAAATGTATCATTTCAAACTGCATCACTTTAAGAAGCAGCGCATCAGACTGGAATACTCACAACTGCTGTACTTTAAACTGCAGCACAGTAAAGTTTAGCACATCAAAATGCAGCATTGTAAACTGCAACACTTTAAACTATAACACTTGAAACTGCTAAATAAATATTGATTTAACGAATTAAAACGCAATCGTTTACAGATGCTAAGAGTTTGCACGATTATTACAAGTTCGGCAGAAGGAAAAGGTACATTAAAATAAATATTCTTGCGTTTTGTTAAAAAGAGTTTTTTTTGTTATATTTAACATTTTGCTATACTTGTATCAATCATTTTGTAACTAAAAACAAATCTCTCTTTTCTTTATACAATGCCCTCATTCTTTGAATCAATTCATATTTTGTAAAGATTTGTGCATGCTTAATCTGAACAATAAGTCGCATCTTATTTAATCCGGCGAGAAACGACATTTTTATAGAATTTTGAAAAACAGAGTAACATTGTTAAAGAGTGTAAAAATTTCTTAAAATAATAATTAAAATACGAACCTTTATTCTAGTTATATTTTGAAATTAAGTGAAATAATCTCCTGGATTCGGTGGATACTCGACAGCTTATATTATTTGTTTTTCAGTGTTTCAAGATATATTTCTAACAGTTCCTTAAGCAATAATAAATTCATGTCCATGCTACATTTTTCTTCATTCATCACAGTAGTTAAAAATGGTTTTTCTGTTAAATTTTCCGTAAATGTTTGTATTTGATATTATGCTCATTATGTTGACTTATGGCATGGACGATGGATCTTCGTTCTTCTGACCTAGAAAGAAACGGAGACCAGAAATATTTTAGTGTATGTTATGTCTATAAGTCGATACATTGTATTTGAGTTTTTAAATTACCCACTGGTCGAGGAAGCTCATGCTATCCCTGGTTAATAAGAAACTTGCGCCACGTTCCAGAGGAAAATTTTGCATAAGGAAATCCACCCTGTATCGCTATATCACCCTCTAAAGGATCATGCATCTCAGAATGACCTTATCATGTAATAAAGATATATTCATTAGTTAATTTCAAAGTAACAAAAATCATGAATTCATAATTACTAAATTAGAAATAGTTTTAAGACTACTAATAACTGCTCAAATAAATAAAACTATATTTTTTGTGAATTATAACAACATTTCATCAGTTCAAAAAATGTATGTATACTATTTCTTAAAGCAAGGTTTATTAAACATTCCTCTGGTGAATTCAGAAACAAAAATCATGACTTGAATCTAGAACTCGCAGTAAAGATATTTTATTTACAATAATTATTAAATGGTTTTTAATGTGTAAAATATAATAGAGACTGTTGTACTGTGTTTTTGAAAGCCAGTGAAAAATAATAAAAATAATGAAAATTTCTTAGTTAAGATAAAATTTTTACCATTCGCATGTAGTGCAATACAAATATATTTAAAAAACTATATTAAATTAAAATTACTTCAAACATTCAAGATATTACATTTCAGAACTCGTATTTGTTTTTACATCAAATCTATATGACGAACTGGCCAAAAATCAGGATAGCTCTAAACTGGCCATGAAAGAGTATTCTCGCTAGGAGCCAACTAGATGTTCTAAATATAGCCGGATAAATCATATCAGGGAGTATTCTCTGATACTTGTTTTAGATTTTTTTAATTTACCCGCTTGATTAGTCCTAAGAATCCTCTGATCTTGAGTTGTTCCAAAACGGGTTGCTTGACGCCATACTTCATAACCATTGTTAACAAGCACTGGATCTCTTGGTTGATTATTTGTCGCTTGATTTATTTCAGATGGATTTAACTCGTCATTGTATGGAGTTCTCTGGAGCCTAAAATAAATCCGACATAAAATTCTTTTTTAGGTTATCAAATTTCCTTGTTAAAAAACTGCAATTTTTCCAATATCGTATGAATGTGTATGCAAGTCTAAAGCAAGCTAACAAAAAACCCAAAATTTTGCAGGTAAAATGTACAATCACAATAAAATGATTATATATAAAAAAGCTTTGAAAAAAACAGGCCAATTTGTAATTTTCTACATGTAGCTCCTAATAAAGCAATTAGAATTCGTGGTTAATTTTTGAAAGTTTTTTATGACAAACAAACGGGACATGGACATACAGTGGCTAAAAGGCTGATTTTTCCATAAATTTTATCATAAAATCAATCCCTTGGTGCATGCAATTGATTGTATGCTTTATACAATTCATCGAATTTATGCAGCTGTGTGCAAAAGTTTTCAGCAACAAAATCAGTGATTATTCAAAGTTTTATATCTTCTTTAAACATGCATTTATATTTTTTTAGTAGATCCTTATTTTCCCTGCAAAAACAAACATTTCTTCTTTTTCGAATTTTTTTCTACAGCGCATAGATTCTGAGAAGGTCAAGCTTCAAAAAAGCGATGTTTTTAACGAAAAACGTCATAACTTCTAAACAGCTTGAAAAAAATTGATCATGTCGCGTTTATTTTGAAGAGATGTTTTTTCGCGCTAAAGAAAATTATATAAAAAATATTTTATTTTTTTAATGTAAAAAACGCACTTTTTAATATTTTTAGATACAATTAACAGGCTGTAAAAGGTTTTGCTTAACAATTTAAAAATATGTTGTATTTCTTAAGAAACTTTTGCACACCACTGTAGGTTATGTTCATAATCAGGAAATGTCGCATGCGCGAAATTTTTCTGCATTATTTTATAACAGAAGTGAAATTTTCCCCCTGTGTGTCAAAATTTAAATTTTTTGTCATTTTTAATTAAAAATCATTATTCTCTTAACATATAATATTAATCGTGTTATACTACATAGAGTTAGTAAAAGTGAGGATAGGTTTTAACGTACGCGCGTCTAGGAGCATTCCCACCTCTTGGTCTCACAGGTGGCCAGTGCATCCGAGTATTCCGCATTGGGTTTGATCCTGTGAGGAGATATATAGGGTTTTTTATTAACGAATTTTTTACACGAACACAAAACCTACTGGTCAAAAATAAAGGTATCCTGAATGGAGTGTTACAGATTCTTGAGTTACTAGTGACGAAGTTCCTAAAAAAAGTTACAGTTACGGTCAGTTTTGATGTTCATATCATCTTAACTTTCATTACCCAAGAAGCAATGTTGGCATGGTCCAAGCAGGGCCCAGTCTTACCCAAACTAGGCCCAGGCCTGGCTTGGACCTATTTTATAATCCATTCCTCTGTCATATTCTTTATATTTTTAATTAAAATTCGAAATTACGCAATAATATTTTGTACTTTAAATTAAGTTGGCAAATAAAGTTACAGAAGTTTCAAGTTTAAAACAATTAATCAAATCTGAATAGAATTTTCAAATTGTGGTATTTTATTCATTATGTCGCGGGGATGTGTTTCTTTTTCATCATCTGCATCATTAAAATCCATATAAAATAATTTTTTAATTTATATCTATCATATTTTTTTATGTAATGTAAAGTTTTAAAGATTATTGAATAAATTATTAACGTATTTAAACTTTCTAATCCGACGAAAAAAATCTCAGTATAGGTTAGACAAGTGCAATCTCAATGCTAAAATATTATTTATAAATAATATAAGTTCTCACTTGCACTTTGACCCCATAATTATAGGGTACGGCCGATAAAGAGAATAATATAAGAGATATAAGAGAATAATACTACGCCGCCTGTCATCAATTTTAAGAACTTTTGCACAAGCCAGGCCCAAGTTCGAGCAATTGCAAAATTCAAGCTAGATGAAAAATTATGAATATTTATGGTGAAATTCTTAAAACATAGGAAAATATTTACGTTCAAGTTGTAGTAAACAGAATTAACATGTAACCTTTGTTTGAAAAATTGTCAGAAAAGATTTTTAAATACACAGGTGGTACAATAGTATAGAAAAGTGGTGGAAGGCAAAATGATTTTAATTTACAATTATGCTTAAAATGACTTGAAACCCTGATAGACCCTACTATTTTTATTCATATTTCCTAAATTCTAAGTTCTTTCAAAATTTATTTTTCAGAAGCTGATTTTTATATTATATTGATGGTTGCTGTGCAATGTATATAAAATAATGAAAAAAGATTGGAAGGGAAATCATTTTCAATAAAATAAATATTTTTTTCCTGCTCACTTTTGTCACAATATGTTCAAAAAAATTCATATTCAAGCTTTACCTGAACCTACTACATCAATACCCTGCCGTCGCTGTAACTTAAATTTTATTCTCATTTAATTTTGATACTTTAAAATTACAAGTTTAACCGTGGATGAAATCAATATTTTTTCAAAAATATTTTGTGGATGTTTCTTCCGTCTCAATTTAGTCTTTCCTCTAAAAACCGTTTAGATAACTTTTTTTACAAAATACAACATTTCTGTATTTAAATTCGTTCAATAACAAATGATAAAAAACAATTTATGGCAAATGATTCAACAACAACTATTATAAGATCTTTCTGAGTGAAAACATGATTCCACAGCAAAATGAAATACGTACAAGAACAAACCTAAATGCTTCAAGTGTTTCAAAGTGATATGTGCATTTCATTCAAAACAGTATGGGATGGAAAAATATTCTTTAGTCTGTTAGGCTTAGACAAAACCTTGTAGATTTTAGTCTTGGCGCAAACCATACTTTCTGGTTTGAGCTCGGCCAAGAATATAACGGTTTTTTTCGCAAGCTAAATTCAAGAAAGTGTGATCAGTCATCGGCTAGGCAACCCAGACACAATTAAATAAATAATAAGAAATACATAGAGGATATAATTCTATTTGCTTCCAGAATCCTGATTTTCTAAATGATGTATAAAAATTTGAGGGGAAACAGCTGACTTTGGTTAAGCGACAAATAACTGAAAATAACTGAAATTGACTGGATGTAGATTTTGAAATCTTAAATGTAATTTAGGCTAATAAGGCTTCAAAAATATTTACGGGTTTCCCAGATATGATTAAAAAGTCCAAGTCTCTAATGTCAAGTTTCAGTCGGCGATCACTGTTATTGAATGGCCTCGCTGGTTACGCCTGCTCAAACCCGACGCAGACACGCTTTTGGATATTTTTCTCCTATATCGACAACCCGTCAAAATTTTCTCGAAAAGTTTTATTAGTTTAAATTAATGAAGTGTTTCGTCGTCCCGAAATTTTTGATGTACTAGTCCAATATCTTTTATAAGCTTGGCTAGTCGTCCCGAAAATACGGGATGACTAGTCCGTCGCCTTTTTTAAGTCCCCAAATTTTTCGGGACGACTGGACACAACCTTAAATTAAAAATAAGACCACATAGATTGCGTGTGAAATAAATTTTAGATTTTTTCTGAAATTTTGCTAACTCATGCTGCAAATTGAATTCGAGGTACAAAATTCGAGAAGTTCTTGCATTTTCTTCAACAGTTTTTCAAAAAAGCTGTTTGCTACATTTTGAATGATTAATCACATTGCAAAGTCAACAGTCAGTGATTTTTAATACTACTCTGGGTCTTTGTAAAAATAATTTCCTAAAATAATATATTTGTAAAAATATTAGAAAAATTTGTTTTGAATTTTAGGGATGAATAAAATGTATGCGAATAGGCTAATTCCAAAAGCTTGAGTCATCTAAATCAATTAGAAATTACAAAAATGTACCAAAATGTTTTCGGGATTAGGCTTAAAAAATATACCTTCAATTTACGCAGCATGTGAACGGAAATAGGGTGCTGTAAAAATAGTTATGCTTATGATTAATATTGGTCAGAGTTTCACCTAAAACATCGAATTAAATATAATGTTTAAAATAGCATCAATAAATTAATGTAAAGAATTTTCTTATAGGTGGAATTTGGTGTTAGCGTTTGAAAATATTTGTCTTCCGTTCGCCAAATTTCGGTAAACTTGTATACGGACATTTGATTATATTATATTTGACTTACCAGCATAATTGAGAATTATCATCAATGTGAAGATAAGTGCACGAATAAAAAATTTCATTTTACCAGGGACAGCAAACTAATTTCAATCCAAATTCTTGAACTGCAAGTGACAATTTGTTAAATTTTTTACTAGCATATGTACTAACCATTATCTTATTATTCACACAAATGATTGTCTACATTTAGGTGGTGAAATAGAGTTGAAGCAATAAAAGCGTTGCGTAAAAGTATTTGTATACCTATCTCAGGTGCGAATTGGTGACAGAAGTCTCAAAATTTTAGGTTTTCTTTGAACGTTCTTTAGATGTGAATATATCTTTTTTATAGAGACTAAAATAAGTTGTCAGTCTCTATAATGGAGATATATCTACTCACGAAGTCTACCAACGGGGGGTACGTGATTCCAAAGTTCAGAAAAAATTTTACTTAATTTATGCACGGCCCTTATGGAAACGAGGGATAGGATTTTAAAACTACATAATGTATGTTTTATTTTCTTAGGATTTTTTAAACCTTCAGTAAACTCGCTTATAAAAATTAACAAATTTGATATCTAGAATTAAATTATTTTGTAAATATATTTCTTAAACCGGCGAGAAGAGCAGATTGTCCCGGCAGGCAGTAATTATTTGAGGGAAAATATAGCATTTTATTACACTGTCGACCTTGGCCACCTTTTGTTCTTGAAAAGCGGGCCGGACACTTTTTTTATAGGTTTGTTCGCGACTCAAATTCCAACCGACTAATTTTTACTTTCATCCCGCAAATCTTACTTTCGCCCTATTCAGTTTACTTTAGCCTCGTTAATTTAACTTTCGCCCACAAATTTTACTTTCGCCCAGTTTTGGGAACTGATTGCTTCATTGAAAAAATATTACCTTAGCATTTTAATAATAAAATAGTAAAAAAAAAGTGTGAAATTTTATTGTGCATCTTCTTTCCTCTAGACAAAAAATTGTAAAACCAAAAAACTGACTTTTTTGAAAAACTTGATTTTAATCCATTTTTCACTTCAACGCGTACTCAGTGCTTCAGTTTTTGAAATTTTTAAATGAAAATTGTAGGGAATGTGCTTTAAGATGTCCTTTAATTGACAATATGATAGGAATTCAAAACCGTTGTTTTCAAAAACTATTATTAATTTTTTTCTGATGCTCGGCGCGAATCGAACACTTGTAACTTCCAGCGTTTCGTTTAGCGAGGGAATTTTGAGCAAGCAAATACTTTTCACGACAAAAATTTGGAGAAAGGTATAATGAAGTTTTTTTTGGAAAGTTTCAGATCCGAATATGTAATAGTTTAGGAGTAGTTATGATTGTAGTGAACGTCAGCGCTGGTGGAGTTTTTGTGCGTATCAAAAGCTCCGTGCCGTACGGCACGAAGTGTCTCGCCAATGTATGGCTTTTAAATTTGATACAAGCTAAATCTGTTATTATATAAAAATGCAATAAATTAAGTTTACTAAATATAAATCTATTTTATTGAATTTTCGATGTATTTTAAAATAAAGTATACCGTTTTTTCTTCATCAGAAGAATGAATCGAGTCGTCTTTGGTTTCATTGTTCGCTATCGAGGCAAAGTATTCATTAAAAAACGCTTGTCCTTTTGGTGTGAGGTATTTTAATAAACTCTTCACGCCTTTCATTTTGGTTACAGTTATGTCAACCCTTCTTTCTAACTCCGCGAGTTTTACTTTCGTTTGAGTTTAAAATGAAAAACGATCAATAATTTTATATATTATTTTCCTAGTGTATGATTTTATTCATTCTTTAGCTTTAGAATGACTATGTCTTAAAAATGCAATCAATGAAAAATATTAATATAATATCACAAAAATTGATCTCGTGCAAAGTCGATAAAATACAAATTTTATTTACTGTTTGTTTAAAATTGGGACTCGATAGAACCGTAAAACATTCATGGTTTAAATCGACAATTATTAAAAGGTATACATTGTTCTTAGAAGTTTTGCGTACATTTTCCGCCCATGTACTCTCGTCTCTTTTTCGTTGTCTACCTCGAATTGCCAGAGGTATATTTTCCATTTTAAAATAACAATATAAAAATTGTGACTAGATTGATTATTAATAAATACAATAAATATTTAACTCAATTAGGCTTTAAATTTAATATAATGTGCACTGTCCAGAGCATAGTTAAGGACTAACTGATTTGTTTGATTTTTGAAATAGATTTGGAAAAAGTGTAAGAAAATTTGTCCATAGGTTTGTTTTCAAAATGCATGTTTATGGTTGCCCACGAGTTAAGCCGAATGTCAGTGTAAACATTAGGTGTACATTAAAGTATCCTACATTTAAATCTAAAAAAATCGGAAAAATAGATTCAAAATTAAATAAAATTTAAATTATAAGGAAAAACTCTCTAGCGAGAGAACATGGCACAGCCGACTGCATGGTAAGCTCGAAAACTCCAGCGCTGACGTTCACTAAAATCTTAACTACTCCTAAACTATTAAGTATTCTGATCTGAAACTTTCCAAAAAACTTCATTACACCCTTCTCCGGATTTTTGTCGTGAGAAGTATTTGCCTGCTCCAAATTCCCTCGCTAAACGAATCGCTGGAAGTTACAAATGTTCGATTCGTGCCGAGCATCAGAAAAAAAATAATAATAGTTTTTGAAAACAACGGTTTTAAATTCCTATCATATTGTCAATCGAAGGACATCTTAAAGCACATTCCCTACAATTTTCATTTGAAAATTTTAAAAACTGAAGCACTGAGCACAACTAAAAAAGTTACAACTTTTTGTGTTGACGAAAAAAGATGCACAATAGAATTTCACGTCTAGATATATCCTTCAAAAATTTTTAATCCAAAATTTGTTTTGAAGCCTCCAGGGGACTATGATTTCGCAGGAGAAAACTCTATACGCCCTTATACGATCCGGCCCCTCATGTGTATTGTTATGAAATAAAACAAAATCCGTATTTGGTTTATTTGATGTAAATATAGTTTCAAAATGCAGTAAGATAGGTCAAGGCTGGGAGGGAGTATGTTAACACTTACGAAATCTGCTAAAGAGTCCTACGTATGTTCGTTTTGTTGGGGCATTTTGGCATATTTAAAACTTTCTCTGAATATGAGCTTGTGAAAGTTTTATTAATTAAATTACGACCTAATCGTTTCATCAAAGAAAAATTAATATTTTAATATTTTAATAAGAAAGCAGTCATAAAATGTGAATAACGTAAAATAAAACATATAAATCATATAAATAATTCTTGTTCTTCCATTTTGAAGCTTGAATTGTACATACGTTACGTAATCAGTGAATATGAAGTGCTCTATGTAAAAGTTTCGCAATACAACCAGTTATTTCTCACAAATCCCATTTTTTTAACATTCCATTACTTTTTTCAGATATTATTTTCTATAATGTTTCTGATTTTATCCTTTTTCATCTATGTACTATAGGAAAATTATTATTTCTATTCAAAAAAGATAGGCTAATTATTATTATTATTATTATTAATTAAAATATACAATATATAGGGTGGATAAGGAATAAGCACAGAGTAATTACTGCATGAAAGAGGGCACTAACAAACTGTTGCATGGCTGAAGAGGGTCTTGGGTAATATAAAGAAGATCCCGAGTCGAAATTTATACCCTACTTTGAAGTTGCAGCTCCTTATTAAAACCTGCTTTGATGCTATTTAAATGTATAGCCCCTGCTTTAAACTTTACATTCCTAGAGCATAAAAACTGAGATCCTACTTTGACTTCATTTCTATCTATAGGCACTTCTTTTAATCTTAAGAAGCTAAATTCTTTACACTCAATGTCCTACTTTGACGCTCTTTAACCTCCCCTTCAAGACTGACGCTACTTTAAATCTTTTACGCTTACAATGTTTGAACTTCATGAAAATAAAGTATATAGATTTTTTGGTTCGCCGGTTGATTTAAGTCATTGGTCATCCCAACGATTGCATGCACACTCGATTAACAAAAATATTTAATTCAAGATTCAACATAATGGTCATTAATTCATTATATTTAAATAAATACTTCTTTGCAATGCTTTGTCACAGAAAAATATTTTCTCTTAACTGCGAATGCTGAAAATTGGTATAAGAATAATCTTGGAAAGTTACTAAGTATTGTCGATTAATAAGTCATTATAAATATTTTTATCAATAATTAATAAAAGTGTGTTTATAAAAGAGTCATGCTGGTGACAGAATCACAACAAATTATAAGAATAAAATACTCTTTATCACTAACGACAAATATTATAAATAACATAAAAAATTTGAAAAATATATTGAAATATATATTGAACAATTACAATAATTTAATTTTACTGGTTGCTTTAAATTTTTATTAGAGTTTTACGGGTAATTTATTTGCAACATGATTTCGTAGAAAAAATAATTTTTTCCAAGAAACAGTACCACTTTTTCAATGGTTTGGATATTTTATTTCTAAGCATTACCAATTGAGAGTTTCTCAAACATCTTCTTAGAGAAATATTAATATTTACGTATCTGCCACTTGATTTAGGAGGAACAATCATTTCTTTTCGTCAGAAAATGTTTACTGTTTTAATTTATTTATCATATTTGTTGTAGAATAATAACAGCCAAATGTATGAAAAATAATTAACTGCTTATCTCGAATTTTGTAACGACAAGATAATTGGATATAAAACCAGTAATGTCATTTTTAATATCAAATTATTTCCCGACGAATATTTGGTTTAATCTGAAGCTAAATATTTGTATTTTTTATGTAATTGGATTAATTATGTTGCTGACCGACTTTTTTAAATTCCTTGCTTAATAGAGAGATAAAAGATTGACATTGTATTCGTTTAAGTAATAGATAACGCGGAATAAAATATCGAGCAGGCATACTAATTGCGCATATCCTTGATATTTATATCACAGATATTATTTCATTGTTTCTGCTGAGTAACAAATCTTATTTTTATTGATCTATGTTGGCGTGAGATTTTAGAAAACCTGTTTTGATTCCACAAGTCCTATAGTTCATGTGGTAGTTTGAGCTTTAAAAAAAAGTTCTAATTTGTCTTAAATGCAGACCCTACTTTGACTCTGAACGTCGAAAAACGACCGATTTCGAAAAATTTATGTCTTTTTAAATTAAAAGTACAGTCTATATTACATTAAAATGCTGCTTATTTATTACTGCTTCCAGCGCCTACTAATGTAGAAGATACGGCTACAAAGTAGGGCCTAAATTTCGAGTAGGTGAAGAGAAGGCAGGAGAGGAATATACAATGAAAAATAATTATTTAAATTGAAATATTGCAATAAAAATGTAAAAAAATAACAATTTTTTATTTACTGTCAAAAAAATACAGTTTTTTTTGTTATTTAATAATAAAGTTACTTTTGCTCTTTTAAAATAGAAACCAAAATAATTTTGTATAGACTCAGAAACTGGAATACATCCAATAAAATATTTTTTGATTGTAAACTTTTTTTCTTGTTTCAATGATTTATGTTTTTCAACTAAAAAAATCATTTTCATTATAACAAAAATTACAGTGTTAAATTTAGTTCAGCTTCTTTATGTACCTTACTTTAAAATTGTTTTCATGCTTGAACTAAGAAAACAAAATTTCATTATAAAAATTAAATAATGTAACACATTTAAATGACAAATAAGTTATTTTTCTACTTTTCCCTAATTGAAATCATCTTTTATTAATATAGATATTTGAGTGTCCCACAACATTTCTGGGTTTTTGAAAAGTGAAAAATAATGCCTTTTTTATTGTTGCCACTTTTGGCGGTATAACGAATAATTAATTTCTAAACATTAGAATTTTTGAAAGAAGCAAAATGGTTTACTACTTGAAAGTTTCCCTTTAGAAACTTAAGAGATAAGTGCTTTACATCCGTTTATTTCTAAAAGAATTAATAATGCTGTTATTTGTTTGAACCCATTAAATCCTGACTAAACACATTTTTAAGATTTTTTTCAACGACTCTATTAATTAAGAAATCGGTCATAGAAAAAATCAACACCACCTAATTCCGACGTAAAATTGTTTAACCTTTCGAATTATAAAGTTAGAATTTTAAAAAAATGCATATTTTTAAAGATATATTTGTTTACTTTACAAAAAACACGAATTGTTGAATGAAAAAATTTTTTAATATGTAAATTTAGGATCGAAATCATCGGTAGATTTTTTTGATTTGTGCATCAAAAGTGTCCATGCACTCTAGCCTTCAAAATGTAGTTGTAGGTATTTTTAAATTAAACATGGCGGCATCCAATATGGCGGCCCAATTAATAAATTTTTAAAATTTTTCCAGTACTTTTTCCTGCACTAACAACTTTTTTTATTTTTGATAAAAATTAGAGCAAATTAGTTTTTTTGGATCGCTGATTGGAAATATGCTACCAGATTGTCAAAATCCAAGATGGCGGATCCAATATGGCTGCCAAAAAATTAAAAAAATGGTTCAGTTTTCATGAAAATTCATATAGAGTTTTTTTTGGGTCGGTGATTACGAATCTGCTATCAGATTTTCAAAATTCAATATAGCGGATCCAATATGGCTGCCAAACATTTCAAAAAGATATTCAAATTTCATAAAAATTCAAAAAATTGTTGCCTGGATTTCACCACGAGGAGATGAACGCAATAAACAAAGCCTCTTCCTTTTTTCCTAATTTTTGAAATTACAATTTTTTCATAAGAAAACCTTTTATAATCATTAATCCAAATACTTAGTATAAGATTCTAACTTATTGATTCAGATTTTTAAAATTCAAGTTGGCAGATCCAATATAGCTTTAGAAAATTTCGAAAGTTGTTCAATATTTATTAAAAATGTTATAGAGTGGTTTTTTGGATTGCTCATTACGAATATGTTATCAGCTTTTTTAAATTCTAGATGGTGGATCCAGTATGGCTGCCAAACATTTCAAAAAATTGTTCAATTTTCATGAAATTATGAATGTGGAGGTTATGGCTCATGTTTCTTAGACGACATATATTATGCGTCGTTGCCCGACTTTCACAACGAGAAGGTAAACGCAATAAAGGAGAACCCTTATTTTTTTTAATTTAAAAAATTTTCTTTATTTTTATTTATTTTTTTTATAATAAAACCTATTATAATCACTAATCCAAAAACTTAGTATTAGATTCTAACTTATTAATGATAAATTGAAAAACAGTGTGTGCATGAATATACATAGCACATCTTACAGATTTTTTGCGTCCTTGAACCACATTTTATCTTTTTTATTGCTAGGCGTTAAAATAAATGTTTTAGCTGCTTAGGAATCTCGATTTTTTAAAATTGTATATCTTAATGAAAATTGAACAATTTTTGGTAGTTTTCTTGGCAGTTATATTGTACCCACCATCTTGAATTTTGAAAATCTTACACCAGATTCGTAATCAGCAATCCAAAAAACCCCTCCATACAATTTGTTATGAACATTGAAACATTTTCGAAATTTTTGGCAGCCATATTAGATCCGACATCTTGAATTTTTAAAATATGATAGCAGATTCGTAATCGGCGACCCAAAAAACCCACCTATAAGAATTTACATAAAAATTGAACAACTTTTTGAAATTTTTGGCAGCCATATTGGATCCATTATCTTGAATTTTGAAAACGTGATAGCAGATTCATATTCAGCGACCCAAAAAATCATCTTCAACTTATTTTCATTAAAACTGAACAAAAATTGTTATTGCAGGAAAAAATTCCGTAAAACTAAAAAAATTTGAATTTAAGCAGCCATATTGGATGCCGCTATGTTTAATTTGAAAAAACGAACCACTAAATTTTGAAAGCTAGAGTGCATGGATACTTTTAATGCACAAATAAAACAAATCTACGGACGATTTCGTTCCTAAAATTTCATATTAAAAATTTTTCATTCGACAATTCATGTTTTTTGTTATATAAACAAATATATCTTTTCAAATATGCATTTTTTTAAAATTCTAACTGCAGAAATAGAATTTTAAAAAAGTGCCCAATCAGGACTTAATGGGTTAAAAAAAATCATTTCTAATGAACTTCAAAATTTAAAACTGATTTTAGGTGTAGGTTTATTCATATAATACATGCGTCTTAAAATATTCCCGGAAATATTTTAAATGTTGATCTTTCGAAATATCCTAAACATTTTTTGGAATTCTTTAAAATGTCCTGAAACATTTCAAATTCTTTAAAACATTTATAATTACTTTTTTCTAACTTTGTAAAATTGTATGGAATATTTTAAAATGATTCAAAGTCTTTAAAATCATTTGAAATTTCTCGTATTCTTGAAAATGTCTGAAAAAATGTTAATTCTTGCAAATTGTTTTAATTCCTTTAAAATCTTTGCAAATTGCTTGAAATACAATCTCTTCAAATACTTACAATGCTTTGAAATTCTTCAATTCTGCTAAATATATTCTATGGTATCGCAGTAAAATATTGTAATACCCCGGGAATTCCTGTAAACGCAAATGAAATCTGATCATATTCTTGGAACTTTTCTATCAACACATAAAATATTTAAAGCCCTCTTCAATCCTTTAAAACCCTGAAAAATTATTTTAAATACCTTATTGAGAGCCCCTAAAATTCCTTCAAATTGCTGAGATCCTCGGAAATCTTACGAAATTCGATACAACACTCAAATGTCCCTTGTAAAATGATGATTGTAAAATCCTAAATGTCCTATAACGACCTTCTAAATCTTCCAAAATTTCATAAAATTCGTTAAAGTAGCATGATTATTCTTGAAAATGTCTTGAATAATTTCAATTCTTATAAAATCCCTTACAAATTCGTAATCCCTCTAAAAATTCTGTAGAATCTTAGAAAATACCCTATAATCTTTAAAATCTTTTTGAAATCTCTTGAAATGTCCTCAGATCCTCAAAATCAATTAAAATTCCTTAAAATCATTAAAAATATCATAAAATGTTTAACATTCTTTCAAATCTTTGGAGATACCTTGGAAAATGTGAAAATCTCTTGAAATATTTGAAATTTTTTGCAATTCCTCAATATTTGTGAATAAATTATTTGAATTTGCATTAAGGTATTAGAAAATCTTTTAAAATTTCGTGAAATACATAACATCCTATGATGCTCCTCGAAATCTCGTATGATATTTAAACTTCTATAAAGTCCTCAAGGATCCTAAAAATTAATTAAAGTACCTTCCTGAAAGCATTTAAAATCCTGTAGATTTACTGAAATCCTCAGAAATCTGATAAAATTTCCTGGGTTTTTTATAAGGTTAAATAGTTCAAAAGTATTAAATACTTCAAATTATTATCGATTACATCACTCCCCTGTTATGTGAGATATCGTAGCATCCCCCCCCCCCAGCCCACGACAAAAAGAGCTATTACGTAATTTATGGATAGCCCATTAGTGAAAATATTAAATACTTCTAAAATAAATTCGGTTATTCGCGCGTTGTTATATGTTTAATCAAATTACGCGGTATTTCTGTGAACACACACGTTTCGAAGGAATTATTTTAAAGTGAATAAAGTGTGGTAACATAGACGTACAAATAATTCTGATATTTACATTTTGGGTAATGAATAGTAAATACCTTCGTTCGCAGATCTGATAAGGTGTGATTCAGCATTACGTGAGAAGGCTTGTTAACAAGTCTCACAATATTGCCTTCTTATTGGTTCTATATAGCTAAAAATGTCACCCGATCGCGTCACTGTGATAGATTGTCCTCTTTACAATGTTTTCCATTTCAAAAAGCCCCCATTACGAGATTTTCGACACACAATTTAAATTTTAAAAATTTGTATATTGAGTACAGAGAGTAATTAGAGCCTTCTTAATTAATTACTTGAAAAAGAGCCCCTTTACAATGAGATCGTATTTTTATTTATTTATTTTTTTAATTTCAAACTGAGTAGTCCCCTTTGATAAGGGCCGTCAGTTTTAAACCCTCCTTCTCAACCTCTCATCTCATGTTATTTTTGCCAAATAAAATTTTTTCATGAATTTATGTAGGGGTCATCTAAAAATACGGCATAACGATATGGGGGAGGAGGGTTTGGTCAAATACTGTTTTTACTTTTAAATCAAAAAAGTAATTTAACTTTTAAACTTAACAGTACCGATTTCTCAACCAAAAACATGAGAGTTGACATTTAACCAAGCAAAGATGTTTATTTAAAATTAGAAATAGTTGAATTAAACCAAGGAAGAAACGATTTTAACCAAATACTTGAATCCTCAACTAAGAAAGATTTCTCAATCCACAAAGAAAAAAAAATCATTAAAAATGTAGAATTGTGAAGAAAAAAAGAATAATTATCAACTAAGAAGAATTATTTTCTTCTATAAAGGACAAGTTTTGAAAAAATACATAAATTTTGAAGCAAAAAGTTGAATTTTAGAGCTATAAATACGAGCTTTCTATAAAATACTTGCATTTTCTATCAAATAATTATATTTTTTAACCAAGAAGATTAATTTTTCACCAAGAAGATTATTTTATTACTAAAAAAGACGAATTCTCAACCAAAAACGCAATTTTTTGACCCAATCTTTTTATTTTCAACCGAGCAGATTTTTCATCGACAAAGAAGAATTTTTAACAAAATTCATAAATTTCTAACTTGTTAAACTTTCAAGAGAAAAGGACGATCTTGTGATATTTAACAGAGTTGAATTTTCTACCCGAATATATAAAATTCAAAAAAAAAAGTTTATTTTCATAGAAATTGTTGGTTAATTTTTATTTTAAAAAATTCATTTTTTCCTGTAAAAAGGGAATATTCAATTAAAAAAAGAAAAGTTTAACAAAGTAGTTCAACTTTTCACGAAGGATATTAAGTGGTTAGTTTGAAAAGATGAATTTTCAGTGAAATATGTGACCTTTGATATTTAAAACAAAAATGATTTTTTTTAAATACAGAACACATTATAATTTAACCAAAAAGAAATATTTTTCAATTAAATAGTTGAACTTTTATTTTATATAAGATCGCATTGTGAAAGAGTTTCCCAAAAAACAGTCGAATGTTCAACCTGAAAATATTAAATTTAAAACAAAACAAAAATAGAATTTTAGGCTGAATAATTAAATATACTACGAAACTCCTGAATTTTTAAGCCTAATCATGAATCGTTAACAAAAACGTTTGTTTTTAACAAAATAGTTAAATTTTAATTCAAAAAAAATAAAAGTTTACCATCAAGAAGGACAACTTTGACAAAGCTTTGACCAAGCAGTTTTAGTCTTAACCAAAAAAGATATATTTTTGACGAATATTGTACCACATGTAAGATATCATAGAAAAATCGTTGCCACGAAACCGTAGCCCCGTAGCTCACCCAAAATAATATGCAATGTATGCACTACCCCCAATGTGCTCGCGACTTCAGGTTTTCTGTGAATCTGAACAATATCATTTTGGAAAAATATAAAACAAAGTTAAATTTATCGCCTCATTATATTCCAGTTAAAAATTTATTTTATATCATTGGGGGAGCCCCCCCCCCTTGCACATATATTCATTAAAGAAAATTAACAATTGCCCCATCCGAAATATTTTGACAGCAAGTCATTTTTCCGATGGTTCAAGTGATCGAAAATTAAAATAGCGAATATCAGGTTACCGAAATTTATTTTAAGTAATACTAATTTGCCGAATAATTAATTGACCGAAAACCATTTCAACGAATGTTAAATTATTCGAAAATAGTTTTTCCGAAGATTCATTTTTCCGAAAGTCAATTTTACTGAAAGTTCAAATTTCATAAGGCATAATTTTGCGAAGGTTCAGATTACTGAAAAATCAGTATAGCGATAGGAGAGGTATTCGAAAATCATTTAACTGAAGGTTCAAATATCCGAAAATTTACAAATTGTTTATTCACATTTAGATAGATGTTAATTAACAAATAGAACATGTATAATGCGTATCAAGCTGATTGATGGAATAAAAACAATGAAAATTCCATAAAATGAGTGATAAAAACAAAAACCTTATATAGTTAATATACATTAATTTACTTAAAAGAAAAATGACCAGTAGAGTTAAAGGTTACGCACCGAGAAAGAAACAATACAGGATAATAATTCTAATAAAAATAATACCAAACTTTATTTTTTCTTTCTCGGCACGTAACCCTTTAACTCAATCGGTCATTTTCCTTTAACGTAAATTAATGTATATGAACTATACCTATAATAGAAATATCTACTAATATATTTTTCGCCGAGAATTAGTAATTTTAGTTTGAAACCTTAACAATTTTTTAACTTTACAATTTTGACTTAAAATTTCAACTAATTGGTTGAAATGTTTTTCTCATTTATCTGAAAAATCTTTCTTGTTAACATTTTTTTTTATGTTAGTTTGGTTGAAAATTCTTCTCTTTGACCGAAGAGTTTCATAGTTGAGAATTGAACTGCTTTTTTCCAAGTTCATATGTATTATATTAGAAAATGGTATTTTTCGGTAAAAAAATTAATGTTTTTGGTTTGATGTCTGTTTGGTTAAAAATCAATTTTTTCGAAAATGCAATATTATTGTCTAAAATCTTAAGAAAGTAGAACGTCGTGAATGTAATTTAAGATATTACTTACATTTATTTCATTTTGAAGAATTCATTTCCCTATTTTCGTAAAGCGACTAACACCTTATCTCTTCTATAATTTTAGAGTACTTTTCAAAAAGTACTTTGCCTGCAAAAAGTATTACTAGTAAAATTAAATTTTAAAACATCGGCTAAAGTTAAAAAATCTATCCCAAATTTTGTAATAAAAGATTGCCATTCACACTGCCTATATAAATGCAAAGTAACTGTTTTCCTCAATAAGGATCGTTTTCAAAAGAAAACTAAGTTAAATAAAAGAGCATTTAATGGAAATAGAAAACATGATCAAAATTTTGATAATATTTTCTATTGTCATTAAATTCTTTTTTATTTTTTTATTTGTTTATATATATTATTTAAATATTTATTTGCACAAGAATCAAGTATTCCCTAAAAGTTTCCTATAAAAATTACCGTGACGAAATTATTTAAATAGCCTCAAAACATGTTGGGTCCTGGTAATGTAAAAAAAGAACGATAAATAATAAAGAAAAGAGAGCGTTTTATTTTCTATTAAACATCTATATAAACGCAAATAAATAATTTCAAAATATTCAGATATTTTTAAACTGAACCTTCGCAAAATAAGGCCTTCCGATATTTGAAATTTCAATAAAATAGACTTTCGGAAAAATTAATTTTCGCATAAACTATTTTCGAATAATTCGGCATACGTTGAAATAATTTTCGGTCAATTAATAATTCGGTAAATTAGTTTTCCTTAAAATAATTTTCGGTATCCTAATATCCGCTATTTTAATTTTCGGTCACTTGAACCTTTGGAAAAATGACCGGCTGTCAAATATTTTCTGTACCCAACCTTAAATAGGGTCGCTATTGTCGGTGGGAAGATACATATACGGTTAAACAGACGGTTAAATTTCCGGCATTTCAAGGTCAAGACGCAATATAGGTCTTACTAGGATCTCCGAAAATAATTATTTTTTGGCAAATAATTAGAAAAACGCAAATATCTCCTAAACTGAAAACGGGAAAATGATGGCTAACGAACATGTAGTTTATCACTATCAAATTAGTAAATATTTAAACAAATCCAGGTTACAGTTTTCTACTCATGTAACATACCAATCGGTTCATAACATTATTCGACTGTATAATATAAAATTGTTAAAATAGATTTTTTTTAAATACTGTTATGACTCATTGGTATTGAGTTATACTGTGAATTAAAAGAAGACTTCATTCATCACCTTACTTAAAAAAATTCTAAACAACTAAAATTTTAAAATCTTACAAAAAATTACTTCGAAGTAAGTTGTTTATTTTAGCATTTTGGCAAAGGACCTTGTAAGCATATCAATCAATATCAAAGTTGGTGTAAATACTTTATTTCGGAAAAAATTACAAAATAAATGAGTAATGTTTGACATAATAGAAGAATATTTAGATGTTGAATCTCGTCTAACAACCAGATAAGAGAAGCGAAAGTTGATTTAATGCTCTTATTGACTAACTAAAATCAAAATCTACAATTATTAATAAAACTGAAAACGTTAATCAAAATTGTTTCTTTATAGTAAAAATTATACAAAAAATGATTTAAATTAAGGAACCATTTTTTGTCCTTAGGATAAAATAACATTGGTTAGAAAAATAATAATTTAAATTTACATTGCTCTTATCTTTTTTAACAGAAACGTTGATTACAAGAAGATTGATCTGATAATAATAGATATTAGTTTTTTCACGGAATCGGTAGTAATTCTTTAACAATTTGCCTAAATAATCGGCTTAACGGATCGTAATGTGGATGTGAGCATAAGTTCAATTCTTATGGCAACGCGAATTACACAACACTGATGTAGGAACTTCCTCTTTTATACGTTATATTATTTATAATAAAATAATCGCAATTAAGGATTTAATAAAAAAATCTGTTTCGTCTGAACCTGCAGAATTTCCAGTAGGGTGGTGTAATCTTTTTTCGGGAAGTTTATGCATTTCGCCTTCAAATCAGTTCGAATCCACATAAAAAATAATGCGCTTGAATAAAAATAATATTTATAGAGGTTCAGCCAGTCCCGTGAAGTTTAAGGCGTATCGACTTCAAACTCTATTTCGTCTTCATAATTAACCTTAGAATACGAATCAAAAATTGCTCTTTAACTATCACTTATAAGTCTGTTTTACAGGGTTTTAATTATGATTTTCTGATTTTTTTTTTAATGCAAAATATTTATATTACAAATAAAATTTTACTTCATATTGATGATTCAATGTTCAAATAAATTTTTGAAACAATGTATTACTGTTTGTAGTATTTTTCTCTTTGAATAGAGCTAGAAAGTGTTTTTTTTTGTTTGTTTAGAATTTAAAAATGATTTTTAAGTTTTTAGTTCGAGCGAGAGGTATTGAGTAATTATATTTAACAGAAAGAATTTTGTAACCAATTTATTATCATTAATAATAATATTCTATTAAAATAATTTTAGAATTTTAAACTTCTTTCAAAAATTATCTAGGTTTCATCATCTTTTAATTTAGGGTGAGAAAATAATCAAATCGCGTTGAATGAATTTTTTTAATTTTATATTTTTGTTTGCTTAAATAAATTAATATTGTCTATAATTATTTTGAATTTTAATTCTAGATTGTTGCCATGTATTCTGAAATTGTTATTCTGCTTTCGATTTTTATTTACAGACAAATAATGAATAAAAATAAAGGAAAATCATTTTTTAAATTATCTCTTTTTTAAATATATTTTTTCTGAAATACAACAGATATTTAAAATATTCTTCAAGTGTCTTATAAAGATCAAATTGATTGTAAAATTTTATCGAACTAGTAACTGAGATCCATATTATTTGCATTAATATTATTATTTATTGCATTATTTTCTCATAACTATAAAGCCAAAGCAAAGTTAAAAATTTGCGCAAAATCCACATATATCTATCATTATTATTGGGAAAAATAGTTAGGAACAATAATAATCTGTTCCAACGATTATGGTTGCTAAAGTGCTGTAATCATTACCTCTGAGTAAAAAGTGACAAGATGTTAAAAATTTAAAAAAAACGCAAATTTCTAAGATCATTTAAAAAACAAATTTTTAAAATTAAATTGAATATTACCATTCTTTTTTTGGGACCCTGTAAAATAAAATTCTGTAAGTAATAGTTAAGAAGTAGAATAGAAATAAAATAAAATAAAATAAAAGTTAATTCATATGTCTTCTATAACTAATTGCAAACGAAAATGTTGAGTTTTCGCTTGATTGACTTGATATTCACCATTTCGAATAAAATGAACAAAAGCGTACTTTTTGTGGGAAATTCGTTTTAAAATTCACTTGGATCGCAGAACCCCTTAATGTAATTTTTTTCTACAAAAAAAGGAATTAATTTTTTTGTAGATTAGAACAAATTTAAAGGTGATATGCATACAAATTTGTAATAGAAACTTTATAATACATTTTTGAACCACCTACATGTCGAATCATACAAAATAAAGGACTTCATAAGCTAGCACAGCGTAAATTAGAATGTAGTTAACGGGTTTCTTATTTTGTACGCCAAAATATAATAATAATAAACCAGCTTCGAAACAATCACAGCGTTCTATTTTACGTTGTTTTTTTACCTGCAGTTACATTTTTTAAATCTGTCCACAATTGATGATATGGCTTTAGTAACATTTTTATGATTTTTTTGTGATAAGATTAAATTTTAGGGTTCTGAGCTGGTGGTCAGAGAAGACCAAAATTTTTTAGTTTGTGTTAGGTTGATGACAGGACAGGCTGTATTTTAATTCTATAAATTACTTGCTAGACGAGAAATTGCATGTGACTACATTTTGTCCTCAGGCTGCAGTTTCCGCTGAACATACGGGCGATACATAATTTGGTCATATCTGGCAATAGGTTGTCCACCGACTAACACCCAATCACCATGCTTAGGTTCGATTTTATTTTTAAAATCTAATTTGGTCAGAAAAATACAGTAATTAATTAATTAAAATATAAAAAATATCATTAACCTAGAACTAATAATTGGTACTAAATTATAATTCTACTATTAATTGCACAAAATAAAAAAACGAATAATCATCGTTTGACTTTTCAGGCAAAATTGTTTGATATTAACATTAGATTGTGCCTAAGATTTTAAATTACCTGATTCACCAGGTGCACTGAATTCATAAATCTCCTGTTCGTGTATTAACCCAATAGGATTCTTTATTGAATCTGGACGGTACACGTGAGCATTATTAGGAAGAGGCATTGACTTTGGTGCTGTAAAAGAATGTAATTATAATTTTGAATTTTTAAACAGTTACTAATGAATAACTACTAATTTGTACTATATTGCAAGTCAAAATTTAAAAAAAAACCCAGAGGCCTTTTCAAAAAAAGATCTGATGTTTGGGACGTGGGCATCTAAATATCAAACTGACCCGTCCTCTTTAAAAGTTGACAATCATCATTTGAATTTAGATAGTTTAAGTCGATATGGCGTGTATACTAGAATGTTTCAAAATTGCAATAAAATAAATGTTTTAATGCTAGAGGGGAACGATCCTTCTTCCATTTTATGAAGTTTCCGAGGGAAGAAATTCCATTTTTTTTAATCTGGCCATAATAACCTGTATTTCTTTGCCTTTAAAATTTACATTAGATTTTTAAAAGGGCCCATTAAAAAATTTAAACTCTTACAGCTTGTTATCAATAATATAAATTGTAGTTTAGTCACGTTTTAAGGAATGTTCAACGAATAAATTTCACCTAATAACTTTTAATTTGAGGCTCTTAACAACCTTCTTAGGTGACCGGAAAACGCCCAAAAACCCAAAATAGCACTATCAAGTAAACAATTATTATTTGTTAAGACAAAGTGTTTTCCACATTACATCTTAAAAAGTTATTTTTGCTCAAATAATACTGTTCACGAATTTTAAGACACATATTGTTTGTGACACTGTGTCCTTTATTATTTGGAATTTTCTTAATTTATAATTCAAAACGAAATTATTGATCAAATATTCGTTTGTGTAAACAATTCATCAGAAGTGTAATACATAAAGTTCGTTTTCTGCCAAAACAATTGATTGAGGATTCCTGATGATATCGCGAAATTTTCTAGAAATGACCACGACGCGTCTGAGAAATGTTTTTCAATAAAGTTCTAAAAATTGTGATGACCTAGACTGATCTACTCCAAGGCATTTTAAAGTAAAATGTTTAACGGCAAAATTAAAGTAAAGAAAGTAAAGAAAAAGTAAAAAATATCATTTAAAAAAACTAAAAATCTAGTTCTGAAGTTTGTGTCTGTACCTTGAGATGTTATGGTGGTGCCCACGTTAATTACTAAGTAAAGATGTCACTTTGAAATAATCAATGTTGTAGATTACTGGTCCATATTTCTAGTAAAAAATAATTAATTGCGAATTGTCACATTGATTAATCTAAAAGTAGTATCTTAATTTGGTATCTGTATTTTAAAACCTCTCTTTTTTATAAGTTTTTTCTATATTTGAATTACATTAGAAGCAATTTTGAGTAGTTTTTAAAAATTATCTACCCTCAATCGGACATAAGTAATGACCTTTCAAATGTGACCACGTTTGACCTTTTTTACTGGGAAAATCATTCGCGTTTAGGTTTTTTTTAATACTTCGTCTGTAGGTAAAGCTACATTATTGATGCCAGAAAAAAAGTTTTATTGCAGAAAATTAGACACAAGTCTAAATATAATTATCTTCTTGCTTTCATAGGTCAAGAGTTAGGACGCTAGAAAAATAACATGTTTGGTTGCTACTTTCAGGTAAATTTTTTTTTTATAAATAGCCCTTTTTTGTGAATATGCTGTGATAAAACGATAACAAAATAAATGCCAGGGGAATTTCGGTGGCTTATATAAGCATCAGTAGTTCGTTATCAGTACTTTTTATTCAGTTTTGAAAATTAATATTTTATTACGATTATTCTCATGAATTTTTTAGCTAAAAATGCGTAAAATTTAATTATTTACTATCAAATATTGTAGCAGAAAATTAAATTGCAATTTATTTAACTATAGGTGACATTGTAAATATATAAAATATTATGGAAAATTTAAATATCCTTCTGGTAATGGGGTTTTAACACGTTTTTAACGGTTTAAAAATATATATATATCACTTGAACGAATTGCGTACATATTTCAAATGACCAACGGGCGGAAACATAAAAAAGTATTGAAGGAAACTTTTGTATTTCGAATAAAATTCTGTATGTCACGAACTCTCGATACGTACGGCCATATAGGGTTATTGCCCACTTTTTAGAGTTTATCAAAGTTTTTAACGCCAAAAAATAAGCATATATATATATGTGTGTGTGTGTGTGTGTGTGTGTGTAAGTTATTATTTTCGTACCCAGAGAATGGCCGGCTACTATAAGATGGGATCACATAAACTTCCATCTAATGCAACACTGCTGAAGACTGGTGACATTCTCAGTATGAAAACATCAACCTAAGACGACTTTCTCGATTCCACTCCCCCCCCCCCAACCCTTCCTTATTAACTGGAGTTGGGGGGGACAGACGTTATAACTATAATTTCCACATAAATTGACAAAAGGCATGCACACTGAAACTGTAAAGGTCAAGTTTCAGGTGACAAATGGAGAATGGGTGTCTGGAATTCTAGGGGGGTGAATGATCTCAAGTTAAAAGAATTACGAGAAACTGTGCAGGTAAGGAAACTAGATATTTTATGTGTGCCTGGAACAAAGAAGAAAGGATGCGAAAGTACGGACATAGAAAACGGATCGTCGAAAGGCGGATTTGAAATATGGTCAGGAGTAGATAGTGAAACACATCGTAGACCAGGAGTAGGCAGAGCTCACATATCTGAAACGCCGCAACGATGCCGCACGAGGGGAATCGTCCCCCGCCAGTCGCCACTCATCGGCCGAAGATGCACGATTGCCGATCGGAAAAATTCGGCGGTCTTCTATTTATATCTCGATCTGAATTTGATAGATAG
>JAAAKG020161642.1:0-29172 GCA_010014905.2 Druon quercuslanigerum
TAATTTTCAACCAAAAAGAATAATTTTCTGCCAAAAAAGGAATAATTTTTAACAAAATACATGAATTTTTAGCCAAATATTTTAATTTTTAATGGAATTTACAACCAACAGTGTTCATTTTCTAACAAAAAAATACAAATTCACTAGAAAATAGAAGAATTTTTAAGTAAAAAAGTCAATTTTCAAATAAACAATTGAATTTTTTAATTTTCAGTTATAGAAATTAGCCTTTAAGAAAATAAAATGTCAACAAAATAGTTAAATTTAAAAACAAGCAAAGGGATTTCCAACAAAATAATTAAATTTTTTATTAAAAGAATACCAAAAAATATTCTTTTTTTTTACAAAATAATTGAATTTTCGACTAAAAAATACGAGTTTTCATAAAACTACGTAAATTTTTAACTGAAAAAGATAATTTGCTGGCAAAAATTAAATACCTATATTTTTAGAGAAAAAAATTAATTTTCAACAAGAAAAACACGATTTTTCCACAAAATGTTATGAAATTTGTATCCAAAAAAATGAACTTTTAAATAAAAACGTGCATCTTTAACCAAAGAAATACCAATTTTCCACAAAATAAATCAATTCTCAAACTAAAAAATACAAATCTTCAACTGAAAATAAAAGAATATAATTGTAGGTTAGAGAAATAATTTTTTAATTCAATGAAATGAACTTTCAACGAAACGGGTAAATTTTCAACCAAAAAAATATATCAAACAGAAAAAAAAACAAAAATCTAAACAAAATGCAGTTAAATTTTTAGTTAAAAATATTAATTTTTAATAAAGAAACTAAATTTCAACCAAAAAAGAATAATTTTCTGCCAAAAAAGGAATCATTTTTAACAAAATACATGAAATTATAACCAAATATTTTAGATTTTAATGGAATTTTCAACCAAAAAAAGACAATTTGGTAGAAAATAGAAGAATTTTTAAATAAAAAAATTCCATTTTCAACATTTTTTAAGCAAATAAAAATTTTTTTTAACAAAATAGTTTAATTTTAACTCAAATAAAATGGATTTCAACTAACAAGATAAAATGTCTACAAAAAAATACCGAAAAATATTAATTTTCTATAAAAAATAATTGGATTTTCGAGGAAAAAAATGAGTTTTCAACAAAGTGAGTAAATTTTTAACTAAAAAAGATCAATTTACTAGAAAAAAAATACCTACATTTTTAGACAAAAAATTATTTTTCAACAAGAAAAACACGAATTTTCAACAAAATTTGATTAAATTTATATCCAAAATTTTGAACAAAAAAAAATCGACACAAAATGTAGTCAATTTTTTAGTTAAAAATATTAATTTTTGAATAAAGAAACTAATTTTAAACCAAAGAAATGAAATTTAAATCAAAAATAATAATTTTCTGCAAAAAAGGAATAATTTTTAACAAATGCATCAATATTTAATGGAATTTTCAATCAAAAATGTTCATTTTCTATCAAAATAATTGAATTTTCGACTAAAAAAAAATCGAGTTTTCAACAAAGTAAGAAAATTTTAAACTGAAAAAGATCAATTTACCAGCAAAAATGAAATACCTACACTTCTAGTAAAAAAAATGTATTTTCAACAAGAAAAACACGAATTTTGAACAAAACTTGAAAGAATTGTAATTGGAAAAAATTTCTTCATTTATATTGAATAAAATAAATTAAATATAAATAAATATAAATTTATATTGGAAAATAAATCGAGTTTTTTCTAAAGAAAGGGTACCAAAATACACCAGCAAACGCGTAATGCCTATAATTATCAGATTATTGAGCAGGCTCACAATGAAATAAAAATAACTTCTCTTTCGAACAGATATTATTTCCATTTTGTAAATCAGCTCCAAGAAAAAAAGCACACAATATCTGATAAAAACCTCGAGGTTTTTTGCCCCCAGAATAACAAAGAAATTGATTAAAAATTGAAGATTTCAAAGCACAAATTTGGAAGAAAAAAAATTCTGAAACAATAATAATACTTACGTCCCTTGAAGGTAGGTCTGTATTGTTATCCGTATTGAATGATTATTGCAAGATTTTTACAAAATACAAGAAGTTTCGCTGAGAAAAAGCATGTAAGCCTCTAGGTCCGTGACGTGGTTACTTGATGGACGTGTCTATTTTCATTCCTCGTGCTGCTTCTATAAATACGTCGTTTCACGGCGTTTGACATAAACAAGACAGTTGTCGAAAAAAGATGCTAGGAGTTTGCCCCGATATTATTAAAAATACGCGCGGGAAATTTTCCCTCTGCTTGTCACTTTTTCGAGAAAAAGATGAATTTTGATAACACAGTGTCGAGTTTTCCACTTGTTTATCACTTTTTTCACTTCCGAGTAAGCAGACAAGGGATACGTGACCTGTCAAAATACAAATCCTCGTTATCTTCTGTACACACTACACAGAACGCTTCTCCGTCGCCATCTTGACTTCCTCGAGTTTCCAGGAATGGAGGACAAGTCAAGACAAGTTAATCGACCATTTTTTACGGAAAAAAATCGAAACTTTTTGTGGTATTTAATTCAACCTCAAAATATGCGATTTAAAATAAAATAAAATGACTGAGAGTGATTTCAAATAGCATTTAAACACAAGCTTTTTCATGAGACGGAGCAAGTTTTACGAACGCGTACATAACCTATTAAGCGATAATACCAAAAAGTATTATTTTATACATTTAATTTTCAAAAGCTTGATTATTTATTTTTTTAATAAACAAGATAAGCTTTGCAATTTGACGTACCTGACTCGTGTTACAACTAAAACGAAGGGATGAATTCGAGGAAAGAACTCTGAATTTGGCAAACACGGAACAATTTATTCAGTTTGTTGCATATTCGCACAATTCACTGACACAATTTCCATTTGTTTGTTATTAACAAATAAATTGTTTTTAAATTCTTTCCATTCTTGTTTTAAATTTAAAAACATCGACCCAGTCGATAATCGCATCGCACTAGCCGCTAGGTGGCGCTACCTGCTTTAGTCAGACTACCGCGAAAATTTAAATTTGATAACAGAAAAATTACTTTTTCAGAGCAAATTATTAATAAAATTGTTCAGTTTATTCATAGAATAAAGTAAAAGTGTCAATCATTCAGTTGGAAACCATAAAATTATATGTTTCAAGTACATTTTCTACTGGAAGAGCGTTTCAAATCACAAGTTCTCAAAATTGGTTTATTATTTTTGTTTGTTTAATTGTTTTTAAATAATAACCACATTTCCAACAACGAATGGAACACTTAAAATTTTAGTTAATTTCAACAAAATAGATGAGTTTTCCACAAAATAGTTGAATTGCAACTATCAAAAATCCACTTTCAACAAAAAATGGAATATTCAAATTTGTAGTTAGAAAAGTTAATTTTCAACGAAATAAATTAATTTTTTGAACAGAAATTACACTTTTAACCTAGTAGTTAAATTTTCAACCAGATTAGATATATTTTAGTAGATATACTTTTCAAAAAATTTATTTTTTGACAAAGAATTTCATAAAAAAAATTCAAGTTTAAATTGAAAAACACTTGAGTTCTACAAAAAGGGACGATTTAAAAAAAAAAAGGATTGTTAAATTTTTCGTTACAAAAAATGTTCAACAAATGAAAATCGAATTTTTAACGAAATAACTGAATCCTTAAGTAAAAAATTTAATTTTCTTGCAAAATGGTTGAACTTCTAACAAAAAAAGTTCCATTTTCAACCAAAAATAGAAGGTTTAAATTTTCTATTAAAATAAAAAACGAATTTTTGATGAACTAGATTAATTTCCTACCGAAATAAAAATATTCTTTTAACTAAAAAAATCAATTTTTAATCAAAGCTTCTCGCCAGAATTGTTGAATTTTTAAATAAAGAAAATCAATTTTTAACAAAAAAATAGAATAGTTAAATGTTCCTTAAGGAAAAAATTCGTAATATAAAAGAAAGAATTTTTTAACAAAATTGTTCAATCCTCAACTAAAAAAGTAAATTTTTAATCAAATAAATAAATTTTCTACAAAATAGATAAATTCTCTGACAAAATATTTCAATTTTCAAATAAAAAAGATCAAATTTTAACAAAAAATGGAAGTGTTACATTTTTTGTTAACAAAAAAATCATAACAAGTAAGAAGCAAATTTTTAACAAAATAGATTAATTTCCTACCAAAATAGTTCAGTTTAAAACTTGTTTAAAACAATTTTTAACCAAAAATAGAATAGTTAAATTTTTCTTTATGAAAAAATTCCCAACAAATTTTCAACGAAAAATTTGAATCATCAACCGAAAAAGTTAATTTTAAACAAAACAGATAAATTTTCTAGCAAAATTGTTGAATTTTCTACTAAGAGAGAAATCAAATTTTTTGTTAAACAAAGTTCGTATTCAACAAGAAAAGAGAATTTTCAACCAAAAATTATTTTCCAGGCAAAAAAGAAAAAAATTGCAACCTAATTGTTAAACTTATTATCCCAAAAGGCCAATTATCAACAAAAAATTGAAATTTTGAACAGGGAAATATGAATTTCGATCAAAAAATTAATTGTTTAATTGTTTTTGGCTTTAACGATTCAGTTAAAAAGTCATACTTTTTAGTTGCAAATTTAACTGTTCTCTTGAAATTTCGTAAAATAAAAAAATTCGAATGTTTTGTTCAAAATAATTCCTTTTTATTTGTAATTTTAACTGTTTTGGTGAAAATAAAAGTGAAAGTTTTATTATTTAGATGAAAATGTAATTTTTGTTGAAAATTAAATTATTTTATAGAAAAATTGTCTTTTAAGTACATTAAAATGTTATTATTTTATACACAAAACATTTTTGTTTGAAAGTTATCCATTTTGTTTGAAAATTGAACTCTTGTTTAAAGCAAAAAATGAATTTTTTTGGTTAAAGTTTCATATTTTTTTTGAAAGTGTATTTGATTTTTTTGAATATTTAAAAAATTTTGTTAATAATTAAACCTTTTTGGTTAAAAATTTAATTTTTCGTACAAAATTTATAATTTGGATTGAAAATTGAACTTTTTATTTAATTTATTATTTAATTAGAAAGTTATCTATTTTGTTGAAAATGGAATATTTATATCTGAAACATTAGGAATTAACATTTATATATTAGTATTAGTAACGTTTATTATGAATTTCTCTCTAAAAAAAAAAACTTTTTCATTAATCCAATTTTGAATTTTCGCGGAACTCTGGCTAAAGCAGCTAGCGCCGCACAGCGGTGGGTACGCACTTCACTCAAAAACATATCAAGTTTGCAGGCTCCAAAGCCCCAAAATCTCTAATCGTTCGACTTTTTCACCCTTTTTGCGAAAACTGTATGCACGGCTCAGCTGTGAGTGTGAGACAGTGAGCAATCTCAGCTTTATTTGCGTGCTTTTTTTATCGTGCTTTTATCGAATTAACGGAGTACAATAGGTACTCTAGGTACAATAGGAGGAACAATAGGTACGTGAAAGTGAATTCTCTCGTTGGTGGATTGTTGAGTGGGAAATATTGGGCGAAAACGAAACGCGTTTCAGGGGCACCTGCCGTTGGACCCACCTAGTCATATAGCCGTACGCGATCTGTCAGGAAATAAAGTTTTGTCCTTCGTGCAAATTGCTTCAAAAATAAGTGCGCTTTCGCGTTTGCTCGTGCAATGCGGTTGTTTGGATTGTGACCGTGCGGACTCGCCTCCGCTAGCAAGGGAGAGAAAAGCTTTCGAATGTACGGACCCTGCCCAGCTCCGAATTTGTTTTTCCAGGTGGTTTATTTGTAAAGTCTTACTTTCCTATGCAACTTGATTGCCTTCTCTTTCTGCTCATTGTCAGTTCTCTAATCTCCTTTTTCATCTTTACCTTGCTTCCAACTTTTTCGCGAAACTAATTCGTGAGATCGACTGCTGGTTTCTTTCGAGACAAAGTACGTGATAGTGCAATTTTTTTGACTGTCGGCGGTGTAATGATTGATATCTGGATAAATAAATAATAAGTCAGAATTCTAGAGGCTAATGTTATATCTCTGGTAAAATTGCTTTGTTGCAGAAAAAAAATGGAATTTTCAATATTAGTGGCTGTATATTGGCTGTCGTGTTTATGCCGTGTTTAATGAAAGATGAATTAATTTTCGCTTTAATGAGCGAAGAGCAAGAGGACACGGTGAAGACTGTGTAGCAGCAGGTTTTTGGGTTTTAAATTGAAATGATGGAGGCGGTGCGGGATGAAGACAGGTCCAGGCGCCTTCGAGGACTCGAAGAGCGTATTAAAGATCCTCGTAGCAATACAAATATTGACTGCTTGTTAGACACTGTACAGGCCCTTGTAGCAGACTGTGATCATCCTAGCGTGAAACGCATGAAAAACATTGAGGCATATATGAATAGATGTGAGTATCATTTTGGGAATACTATTTTTCATCAAACTTTCGTCAAACTTCAATTAAATTCCTGACAAAGCTCATATTGCATAGCCTCTTTTAAAATCCCCAATAAAAACTATAATAAAAATAATTAAAAAAATAAAAATAATAATAATTTAGGCTTTTGACTTATGACACTTTTGACATTTTTTTCTCATTGATACTATTTGAATGTTGGTGTTGAAAATTGAATTTTTTAACTGTAAAGGATAAATTTTTTATTCCACAAAAAAAATTACCAATTTTCTACACTATATATGAATTATTCACAAAATTATGGAATTTTGAAGCCAAAAAGACAAATTATGTACAAAACATTTGAATTTTTAACCCGAAAATATAAATTTTAGACTAGAATGATCAATTTTCAACAAAAAAACTGAATTTTTGAGAAAGTAGGAGTTGATTTTTTAAACAAACAAAAAATAAATAAATTTTAAAATATAAAATAAATGTAAATGAAAATACTGTTAAATTTTCAATGAAAGGGGATTAATTTTTAAACAAGAACATTTAATTTCTATCAAAACGATGAATTTTCATCAAAGTACATGAATTTTTTGCAAATTTATTGAATTTTGAAGTGAAAAAGACGGGTTATACACAAAACATTTGAATTATTTACTAAAATAAATTCTTTTTCAGCAAAACAGTTTTCTACCATTTAGTTCAATTTTTAAATAAATTCTTTACTTTTCTACAAAAGAGTTGAATTTTCAACAATATAGTTGAGTTTTCAAAAAAGAAAATAAATTTTTAACCAAGAAGATTCATTTTCTACAAAGAAAATACTTATTTTCAACAAAATAGTTGAATTTTTAACCAAAGATAAACTTTCAATTAAATTAATAAATCTGAGAAAATCAATTTTCTGCTACAAAAATTGGATTTTCAACCTAAAATGAAACAGTTAAATTTAAAAAAAAAATAAAAAAAAAAGAGTTTTCAACAAAACAGTTAAATTTTCAACAAAAGATGAATTCTCATTTAAATTAATAAATCTTCTACAAAAAAATTAATTTTGAATGAAATAATACAATTTTGAACCGAGTAGATTAATTTTCTGCCAGAAAAACTAAATTCTCCTAAAAACACATAAAGTTTCAAAACAGTACATGAATTTCTCATAAAATTATTGAATTTTGAAGACCACAAGGCAATTTATATACAAAGCATTTGAACTTTTATCCTGAAAATATAAATTTTAGACTGGAATGATCAATTTTCAACCAAAAAACTGAATTTTTGACAAAATAGGAGTTGATTTTTTAAACAAACAAAAAATAAATAAATTTTAAAATATAAAATATATGTAAATGAAAATAATGTTATATTGTCAATAAAAAGGGAATAATTTTTAAACAAGGGCATTTAATTTCTATCAAAACGATGAATTTTCATCAAAGTACATGAATTTTCTGCAAAGTTATTGAATTTTGAAGTGAAAAAGGCGGGTTATACACAAAACATTTGAATTTTTAACTAAAATAAATTATTTTTCAGCAAAACAGTTAATTTTCTACCAATTATTTAAATTTTTAAATAAATTCTTTACTTTTCTACAAAATAGTTGAATTTTCAAACAAGAAAATAAGTTTTTAACCAAGAAGATTAATTTTCTACACAGAAAAAACTTATTTTCAACAAAAC
Organism: Druon quercuslanigerum; assembly: GCA_010014905.2. Taxonomy (NCBI): domain Eukaryota; kingdom Metazoa; phylum Arthropoda; class Insecta; order Hymenoptera; family Cynipidae; genus Druon; species Druon quercuslanigerum. The sequence continues at coordinate 8,059 of JAAAKG020161642.1, forward strand.
AGTTAAATTTTGTAACGAAAGATAAATTGTCAATTAAATTAATAAATCTGAAAAAATTAATTTTCTGCTAAAAAAACTGAATGTTCAACCTAAAATGAAACAGTTTAAATTAAAAAAAAATAATTTTTTAATAAAATAGTTAAATTTTCGACCAAAGATGAATCCTCATTTAAATTGATAAATCTTCAAAAAAAATTAATTTTGAAAAAACTAATTCAATTTTCAACTGAGTTGATTAATTTTCTATCAGAAAAACTAAATTTTCTAAAAAAACACATGAATTTTCAACACAGTACCTGAATTTTTCATAAAGATATTGAATTTTGAAGCCACAAAGACGAATGATGTACAAAACATTTAAATTTTTAACCTGAAAATATAAATTTTAGACTAGAATGATCAATTTTCAACCAAAAAACTGAATTTTTGCCAAAATAGGAATTGACTTTTCAAACGAACAAAAAATTAAATTTGAAATAAAATAGAGTAAAGTTTTTAATGAAAAGGGAATAATTTTTAAACAAGAATATATCATTTCTATTAAAACGATGAATTTTCCATGAATTTTGAAGTGAAAAAGACGGGTTATACACAAAAAATTTGAATTTTCAACTAAAATAAATTATTTTTCAGCAAAAAAGTTAATTTTTTACCGAATAGTTCAATTTTAAAATAAATTGTTTATTTTTCTACAAAGGAGTTGAATTTTCAACCATAAAATATGAATTTTAGGCTAAAATTATGAATCTTTAACTAAAAGAAATTAGTTTTCCACAAAGTAGTTGCATTTTCAACCAAGTAGTTGAATTTTCAACAGAATAGTTAAATTTTCAACAAAATAGTTAAATTTTCAACCAAGCATGAATTCTCATTTACATTTATAAATATTCAACACAAAAAGTAATTGAATTTTCAACTGAGTAGATTAATTTTCTACAAGAAAAACTAAATTTTCCAAAAAAACACCCGAACTTTCAACACAGTACATGAATTTTTCATAAAATTATTGAATTTCGAAGCCAAAAAGACGAAAACATTAGAATTCTTAACCCGAAATCATAAATTTTAGACTAGAATGATCAAATTTCAACCAAAAACTGAATTTTTGACAAAATAGGAATTGACTTTTGAAAAAAACAAAAAATTAAATTTGAAATAAAATACAGTTAAATTTTTAATGAAAAGGGAATAATTTTTAAACAAGAATATTTAATTTCTATCAAAACGATGAATTTTCATCAAAACACATGCATTTTCCGCAAAATTATTGAATTTTGAAGTGAAAATATAAAATATATAAAATGTACGGGTTGTACACAAAACATTTGAATTTTTAACTAGAATGAATTATTTTTTAGCAAAACAGTTAATTTTCTACCAAATAGTTTAATTTTCAAATAAATTGTTTAATTTTCTACAAAAGAGTTGAATTTTCAACGATAAAATATGAAGTTTAGACTGAATTTATGATTCTTTAACCAAAAGAAATTAATTATTAACCAAGAAGATTAATTTTCTCCAAAAAAACTTATTTTCAATATAATAGTTAAATTTTTAACCAGAGATAAATTTTCAACTAAATTAATAAATCTGAAAAAAATCGATTTTCAAAAAAAAAGTATAATTTTTAACCTAGAAGATTAATTTTTTGCTAAAAAAATGAATTTTCAACCTAAATGAAACAGTTAAATAAAATAAAAAATAATAAAAAGTAATTTTCAAAAAAAGAGTTGAATTTTTAGCCAAAGAGGAATTCTCATTTAAATTGATAAATCTTTAACAAAAAAATTAATTTCGAAAAAAGTAACTCAATTTTCAACCGTGTAGATTAATTTTCTACCAGAAAAACTAAATTTTCAAAAAAAAAAAAATACATGAATTTTCAAACAGTACATGAATTTTTCATAAAATTATAGAATTTTGAAACCAAAAAGACGAATTATACATACAGCATTTGAATTTTTAACCCGAATATATAAATTTTAGACTAGAATGATCAATTTTCAACCAAAAAACTCAGTTTTTGACAAAGGAGTTAATTTTAAAAAAAGTCAAATTTGAAATAAAATACAGTTAAATTTTTCATGAAAAGGGATTAATTTTTAAACAAAAATATTTAATTTCTATCAAAACGATGAATTTTCTTGAAAATTATTGAATTTTGAAGTGTAAAAGACGGTTTATACACAAAACATTTGAATTTTCAACTAAAATAAATTACTTTTCAGCAAAAAAGTTAATTTTCTACCAAATAGTTAAGTTTTCAAATAAATTTTCAACCATAAAATATGAATTTTAGACTAAAATTATGAATCTTTAACCAAAAAAAATTAATTTTCCACAAAGTAGTTGCATTTTCAATAAAATAGTTGAATTTTCAAACAAAAAAAATCTATTTTTAATCAAGAAGATTAATTTTCTACAAAAAAACTTATTTTCATCAAAATAGATAAATTTTTAACCAAAGATAAATTTTCAATTAAATTAATAAATCTGAAAAAAATCAATTTTCAACAAAAGTAGTTCAATTTTTAACCTAGAAGATTATTTTTCTGCTAAAATAAATAAATTTTCAACCTAAAATGAAATAGTTAAATAAAATAAAAAAAAGAATTTAAAAAAATAGTTAAATTTTCAACCGAAGATGAATCCTCATTTAAAGTGATAAATCTTCAACAAACAAATTAATTTTGAAAAAAGTAATTCAATTTTTAATCGAGAAGATTAATTTTCTGCCAGCAAAACTAAATTTTCCAAAAAAACACATGAATTTTACGTAAAATTATTGAATTTTGAAGCCAAAAATACGAATTATATACAAAGCGTTTGAATTTTAAACCCAAAGACAGATGATTTTTCTATCAAAAAGTTAATTATCTACCAAATAATTTCGTTTCCTACAAAAGAGTTGAATTTTTTACCTGAAAATATGAATTTTAGACTAAAATGATGAATTTTAAGTAAAAAAATTAATTTTTCACATAGTAGATTACATTTCAACGAATTAGTCGAATTTGCAACCAAGAAGTTTAATTTTCCTGAAAAAAACTGTATTTTCAACAAAATAGTTAAATTTTCAATCAGAGATGAATTTTCAATTAAATTGATGAATCTTTAACAAACAAAAAAATGAATTTTGAACAAAGAGTTAAACTTTCAATCTGAGAATATGAATTTTTAACTAAAATGATAAATTTGAATAAGAATAATAATAATACTTTTTAATCATTAATTTTTCACAAAGTAGCTTAACTTTTAACGAAGTAAATGAATTTTCAAGCAAAAAAGATGAATTTTCAAACAAGCAGATTAATTTTCTATAAAAAACTATATTTTCAAGAAAGCCGTTAAATTTTCAGCGATGAATTTTCAATTAAATTGATGAATCTTCAGCCAAAAAAATATATATTGAAAAATTAGTTCAATTTTCAACCACATTTTTAATTTTCTATTAAAGCAGACTAATTTTCAACCCGAAAATATAAATTATAGACTAAAATGATCAATCTTAAACCAAAAAACTATACTCTTGACAAATTAAAAGTTGATTTTTCAAACAAACAAAAAATGAGGAAATTTTAAATAAAATACATTTAAATTGAACCAAAACAGAGTAATTTTAAAACAAATTTTTAACGAAAAGGGAATAATTTTTAAACAATCAAATTAATTTTCCATCAAAAAGATGAATTTTGATCGATATACATGAATTTTCCAAAAAATTATTGAATTCGAAAGCCAAAGATACGAATTATTTACAAAACATTTGAATGTTCAGCCGAAAAATATATGATTTTTATTAGTTGATTTTTCTACCAAATAGTTGATTTTTTTAATAAATAGTTTAATTCTCTACAAAAGAGTTGAATTTTCAACCAGAAAATATGAATTTTAAACAAAAAAGGTGAATGTTCAGCCAAAAAAATTAATTGGTGACAAAGTAGTTTAATTTTCAATCAAGTAGATCAACTTTCAACCAAGAAATGGATTTTATGGCAGTTAAATTTAAAAAAAAAATAGTTTATTTTTTGCGAAGTCAATGAATTTTGAAGCCGGAAATTAATTTCTTATAAAGTAGCTGAAATTTCAACAATAATTTTTAACCAAATAAAGAAGAATTTTCAACAAAATAGTTAAATTTCCAGCCAAAGATAAATTTTCTATGAAGTTGATGAATCTGCAACAAACAAATTAATTTTGAAGAAAGTAGTTCAATTTTAAACATAGAAGATTAATTTTTTTTACTAAAAAAACTTAATGTTCGACTAAAAACACTAAATTTCTAACTAAAAATAATGCAGTTAACTTTTCGGCTTGATTTTCGACAAAGTAGTTACATTTTCAACCAGAGATGAATTTTCAATTAAATTAATGAATCTCCAAAAAAATGAATTTTTAACAAAGTAATTCCATTTTCAACCTGAGTAGAGTAATTTTCTAACAGAAAAACTAAATTTTAAATAAAATTACATGAATTTTCGACTAAAAGCGATAAATATTCAGCCCAACATGAATTATCAATTAAACTAATGAATCTTCGACTAAAGAAATGAATTTGAACAAAGTAATTCAATTTTCAACAGAGAATATTATGTTTATACCAGAAGACTGAATTTTCAACAAAACACATCATTTTTCAAATAGTTGAATTATTTAAAAATAATACATTTTTATAGAAAAACGAAATTTGTTAAAAAAAAGAAATACTTTTTAACCCCAAATGAAAAATAATTGTCAACAAAATAAACACAATGGATTAATTCTCTACCAGATATGAATTTTCAATTAAATAGATCAATATGCAGCCAAAAGAAATTTACATTGAAAAAATAGTTGAATTTTCAAATAAAAAAATAAATAATTGTCAAAAAATAGATTTTCAACAAATAGTAAAATTTTAGAAATAAATAGTTCAATTTTTAATCCGAAGATATATATTTTTAAACAAAATCATGAAATATATTTGTAATAGACAATGTTTGAATTCAACCAAAAAAGATTAATTTTAAATCCAACAGTTATATTTTTAACTAAAACGGATGAACTTTCTACCAAGAAGATTAGCTTTCTACAAAAAAACATAACTTCTCAAACAAATAGTTAACAATTTTCAACTAAAAATATGAAACTTCAATTTAATAGTTTCCTTTTCTTCTTAATTAATGAGTTTCGAAGCCAAAAGACAAATTTTCTACAAAAGAGTTGAATTTTCAACCCGAAAATATGAAATCTCAATTAAAATCAAGAATCTTCAACAAAAAACTTAATTTTTTCATATAGTCGAAATTTCATCCCAGTAGGTTGAAAATTAACTTTTTTGAGGAAAACTTATCTTTTCGCAGTAGTTATAAAGTTTTAAGAATGTTTAAACTATTTAAAATGAAAATAATTTAACTTTTAATTTAAGAAGTGTTCAGTTAAAAAAATAATTTTTTCCATTTTTAACGTTTCTGGCTTAAAATTGTTTAATTTTTTAATTGTTTAATTTTTTAATTCGTCTTTTATGCTTGATTCTTTTGGTGAAAAATCATCTCTTTGTGGTATACAATTTTTTTTCATGGATAAATCAATTATTTTTATTTGAAAGAATTTATTTCCCTACTTTCGTGAAAACCCATCCTGTTAAGTCTACATTATATGGATTATTTATTGAAAATCTTGAATAATTCTCTTCCAAAAATGGGGTTTTAAATGTCTTTATGATTTTAAAGGCAAAAGTGCTGAACTTGATAAAGAAACAACAATGAAATTTCTATTTTCGAATTTTTAACCTAAACGCTTTGAAAAGAGGTACTTTATTTTAGAATCTGTCATAAAGATGTTAACGTCAAAATAATTAAATATTATTCTAAAATTAGTTTATTTAATTCTTCCCGAAAAAAATGTATTTTGAATCCGTTTATGTTAACTAAACACACAAAAAAACATAATTTTTGATCTAAAATTTATCTCCACCACAAATATGATTTTTGATCTCTGAAATAAAAAATTACTTTGCTCTACTGTTATTTATTATTATTTATTCTATTTTTTTGTTCTATATTAGTTTGTTTTCAGTTTGTTTTCTATTTTAAGTTGTAAAAAAAAAAAAAAAAAGAATTCAATGTCAAAATTCTTAAATCTTTTTGGCAATTGCCCATAAATGGGAATATAATTTTTTGTCAGAAAGTGTTACTACTTTAATTACCGCATTGAATAAATTATTCTCTTTTTGCAGATGACTCGGTTGCTCAGGACATTTATAAAATGCGAATGCGAACCGATGACTTCACTTTGATAAAAGTCATAGGCCGTGGAGCATTTGGTGAAGTACAATTAGTCAGACACAAATCAACGCAAAAGGTCTATGCTATGAAGTTACTCAGCAAATTTGAAATGGTGAGTTTAATCCTGAAAGTTGGGAAAAATGAAGAAATTCAAACCTTTTTAATAAATATATCATAAAAACAATAAAATTGAACTGGTTTGTTGAAAATTCATCTTTTTTGTGGCTTGAGTATTTCATTCTTTTTTGAAAATCTATCTTTTTCTTCAGAATGTCTTATTTTATTTGTTTAAAATTCAACTGTTTTGTTGAAAACTAATTTGTATGGCTTAAAAGTGCTACTGTTTTGATGAAAGTTCCTAGTTTTGGGTTGAATATTCTACTTTTTTAGTAGAAAATTCAATTATTTGGATGAAATTGAACTTTTTGTTGAAAATTCGTCTTTTTTTGAGAAAATTAATCTTGATTTTTTAATTTAACAATGTTAATAAATTTTCACAGACTTTAGTAACAACAATTGAGGGTTTTGTAGGGTTTGAAAGGTTTACAATTTTTTCAAGACATTGCCAAAGATTAAAGCATTTGAAAGATTTTAGGATATTTTAAAAGATTCCAAGCAATTTTTAATGAATTTCTATAATTTAAAGCGATTTCCAAGAATTTTAAATGACTTTAGAGTAGTTAAAAAAAATTTAAAAACGTAATTTTCGCGAGCTTTAAATGACATTTATTAAATTTTCCAAGATTTCATTGAATTTTCAATTTCATTGAATTTTAACTGAAATTTTTTATTGATTTATCCTAAATTATTTTAAATTATATGGTATTCGCTTAATTAAAATTTTTGTTTGTTTGATTCATCTTGAATCCTTTTAAATTTACCTTAAATTTTCAGGAAATTCATCTTATTCTTTCGAATTTCCTTGAATTTTTAAAAAAACCAATGATTAAAAGAATTTTCAAGATTTGAGAGTAATTTTCAAGAGCTTTAAAAATGTTCAAATAATTAAAAATATTTTATGATATTTTTAGAAATTCCCAAGGATTTTATAAGCTTTCTGAGTATTTCAGTGATTTTTGGTGAGTTTAAAAGCTCTCAAAGTATTTGATTAAATTTTCCAAGATTTCAGGAAACATCTAATTTCTTAAAATTTCACCTTAAATTTTTTATTAATTTAACCAGATTCTTTATACATTTTTAAAAATTATCTTGATTTTTTTTAAGTCACTCGATTCTACTCAGTTTAATTGATTAAATTTTTGTTTTTGTTTAATTCATCTAGAAATCTTTTAAGCTCACCTTAAATGCTTAGGCAATTCATTAAATCTTTTTGGATTAAAAAAATGTCTCTAAATTCGCTTCAAGTTTACTAGAATCAATGTCATTTTTTTAAACTTTTGATCTTTTTCCAATTCATTTGAACTCTTTTGAATTTAAATTGATTTTTTAAAGCCTTATGAATCAAAATATCTTAATTTTTTTGAATCCATATGAATATTAGTTACATTATTAACTTTTAGACACTTTTTGGGAATTTTTTGAGATCGCAAAAAACCGGGAAATTAAATTGAATTTATTTCTTGACAGGGAATTTCAAAAAAATCTAGAAGAAAAATCTGTCCAAGTTCGATTTTAACAGTTTTAAAAATAATTGTTGGAATTGATATCTTTTTCAATTATGATATCATTCAGTTTACAATACGTAATTCGAAAACCTTCTACTTTAACAGTTTTCCATTTTAGATTTTTATTTTTAATTTAATGAATTTAAAAATACAGTATTTAAGACTTTCACAACTAAAAATTTAAAGCGTTTGAATTTGCAAACTTTGGATTAAAAACATTTTTATTTTATCAACTTTAAATATAAATACATTATTTTTTTAATGAATCTATACCTTAAGTTGTACTAAAAAGTTTACTATAGTTGATTTGACAAAACGATTCTAAATCCTTTAAAAATTGAAGAATTTCAAGATAACTTTAAGAATTAAACGGTTTCAGTTTACAAGTCTTAGCCATTACAAAAATTTACACTTCTGATCGAAACTTTATAAACTACTCTTACCTTGAAAATAACTTCCTAATAATATATATTCGTAATTAAATTCGTAATTCGTAATTAATTAAATTTAAAATATTGTTTCAGTATAAATTATTCAATTTTTAACCCATTGAATTTTATGTTTTCTTATAAAGATTAATATTCAGAGTAAAATTAAGCAGTATGTATTTATAATTTATATAAATATAAAACAAAAAGTAATAAATATTTAAAAGTAAACAAATTTCAAAGAGCTCTTAAATTATAGATTTTGATGTATAAATAACAATAGAAAACGTATTATTCGTAGAAAAAATTGAAATAATTATAAGAGGTATTTAGAAGTTATGAAAAGATTCAAAATTAATTTAAAACTTGAAATGATTTTAAATAATTTGAACGAGGTTTGTATACCGACCAAATTCGGATATTCGTATGGAAACTTTGGTGTAAGTAGCCATAGTCTAATTTAAAACAAAATGTAGAGTTTCGAAGATTTCGAAAAAAATATTTAGAAGTATTTAAGAATTTTGAAAAGCTTCAAAAGAATAGAAAAATTTTCTTAAGATTCTTAGAAAAATAGAAAAGGATTTCTCATTCTAGAAAATTATTTCAAGAGGATATTTAAAAAAATTTAAAAATATTTCCAAAACTGTCTAAAAAACAATCTGGAAGATTTTAAGGAAATTAAAAAAAAATTTAATTATAATTAAAATTAAACTTAAAAGTTCTAAAAAAATTCAGAAACAATTTTAAATTTGAAAAAATTTAAAACAACTTCTAGATTTCTTAAGATTTTGAAATCAAGTTTGGAATTTTTCAAGGATCATTATATTACTTTAAACAATTTTAAGCCAGAAAATTTAAAAATGGTAAAATTAAATTTTTTTAACTGAACACTTCTTAAATTAGAGGTTAAATTATTTCCATTTTAAATAGTTTAACTATTTAAAATAGAAATCCTTTAATTTAAGAAGTGTTCAAGTAAAAAATTAAATTTTTCACTTTTTAAAGTTTCTGGCTTAAAATTGTTATAATAATATAATGTTGAAAATTTTAAGTTCATTGTTAACAGAAATATATAGATTCCGAAGGAAATAGAAAATGATTTCTCATTCTGGAAAATGATTTTAAAGAGATATTTAAAAAGATTTTAAAAAAATTCCAAAACTGTTTACATTTGAGAAAATTTAAAACGACTTTTAGATTTCTTACGAATTTGAAATAAGATTTAGAAGCTTTTAAGAATGTTTAAACTATTTAAAATGAAAATAATTTAACTTTTAATTTAAAACTTTTTTAACGTTTCTAGCTTAAAATTGTTTAAAATAATATAATGTTAAACATTTTAAGTTCATTGTTAAAAGAAATATATAGATTTTCGCAGATTTCGAATAAAAAATTTTGAAGCTTTTTAAGAATTTTCAAAGTCTTCAATAGAATAGAAGAATTTTCTTAAGATTCCGAGGAAAATAGAAAATGATTTCTCATTCTGGAAAATTATTTCAAGAGGATATTTAAAAGGATTTTAAAAGATTTCCAAAACCGTCTAAATAAGAATCTGGAAGGTTTCAAGGAAATTTTTTAACATTTGGAGGATTTTATCAAAATTAAAGGAAAAATTTCATCAATTCTAAAAAATACCTAAAAGTTATAAAACAATTCAGAAATAATTTTCAATTTGAAAAATTTAAAAGAACTTCTAGATTTCTCAAGATTTTGAAATCAAGATTTGAATTTTTTAAAGATTTTTAAACTTTTTAAAATGGAAATAATTAAACTTTTAATTTAAGAAGTGTTCAGTTAAAAAATGTAATTATTCGCCTTTTAACGTTTCTAGCTTAAAATTGTTTAAAATAATATAATGTTGAACATTGGAAGTTCATTGTTAAAAGAAATATATAGATTTTCGCACACTTCGAATAAAAAATTTAGAAGCTTTTTAAGAATTTTGAAAGGCTTCAAAAGATTCGAAAAATATTTTTAAGATTCCTGGGAAAATAGAAAATGATTTCTCATGCTGGAAAATTATTTTAAGAGGATATTTTGAGATTTCAAAAGATTGCCAAAATGTTCAAAAACAAATCTGGAAGATTTTAAGGAAGTTTAAACATTTATTTTAAGAAATGCTCAAAATTGTAGGAAAAATTCCATTAATTTAAAAAAATACTTAAAGGTAAAAAGAAATTAAGAAATAATTTTAAATTTGAAAAAAATTAAAACAATTGCTAGAATGTTTAAACTATTTGAAAGGAAAATAATTTAACTTCTAAATTTTCAGTTAAGGAAATTTAATTTTTCACTTTTTAATGTTTCTAGCTGCAAATTGTTTCAAATAATATGAATTTGATAATTTTAATGTTCATTGATTCTCTAATTTAGAAAATTAAAAATAATAACGTGGATTTATATTTTTGCATTTGAACCTGAATCTTTGAACTCTGCAATTTGTAAAAGTTAAAAACTCTAAATTTTGCAATTTATCTGCATTTCATTTAAAATTTATTAATTCATAAGTGTTAGTACCTTTCATTTTTTTACCTGTAAATTATTGAATTTTTCAGTGCTTTAAGTAGTAGTTTATTTTTTATTGCTGCGAATGGAAAAATTTTTAGGTTTAGAGATGGAATTCTTGAATTTTACTGATCGTGAAAAATGTTTGCGAACCAGGCAAATTTTCTGACAGGAAAATTAAAGAAATATAAAAAAAATAACGTGAAGAAGTACAATTAGCATGACTTCTTACAGAGAATTTTAAAACAGAATTATAATTTTCATTTTAGAACTGTACATTTTCCGCAAAGAATTAGAATTTTGACTTTGTGACAGGGAACTTTGAAAAGAGTTTTAATTATAATTCAGAAGAAAAGAATTTTTCAAAAATGCATATTCTAAATCAGAATTCGTCAGAATTTTAAAATTCCCTCATAATTTTGGAAAAAGGAAGTTACTATATTTATAAATTATGATAGCAAATTTTTGTAAATTAATTTAATTGTGACTTGGTATGGGTATTGTCTAAAAGTATTATAATTTTCAGATCAGAGAGAGAATAAATAAATTAAAAGAATATCTTAAAAAGAATTATAATTTAAACTTTAGGAGAGAGCACTTTCTAAAATAATTATCATTTTCATTTCACGTTTACTTGAGAACAGGAAATTTTGTTAACAATTATAATTTTTACTTCAGGAGAGGGAGTTTTCATAAAAAAATATAGTTGTGACTTGGAACATTGATTTTTTTAGATAAAACGGGAATTTACGAGCAAAATTTAATTCCGATTTGGAAGAAGAAAATGAAAAAATCCCTATTCTAAATCAGAATTATAAACTTCACTCTTCCTAATTTGAATAAAAATGTGTAAATAATTATAATTCCGACATGGAAAGATCAATATTTGAAATGTAAATTGATTACAAAAAAATCCCGTTTCCAGAATTTTTTCTGAAAACATTATAATTTCAAGTTTGGAGGGCATTTTTTTTGGTCGATTAAAACAGCTGGCCTCTTTTTCCACAGATCAAAAGATCGGACTCGGCCTTTTTTTGGGAGGAGAGAGATATCATGGCACATGCTAATTCTCAGTGGATAGTTCAGTTGCACTTTGCATTTCAAGACCACAAATATCTTTATATGGTTATGGATTATATGCCCGGTGGGGATTTAGTAAATTTGATGTCGAATTACGATGTGCCGGAAAAATGGGCCAAGTTCTACTGCGCGGAAGTGGTGCTCGCGCTGGATGCGATACACAATATGGGATTCGTTCATCGGGACGTTAAGCCGGATAATATGCTGCTCGATAAGCACGGCCACTTAAAATTGGCCGATTTTGGTACCTGCATGCGAATGGATACTGTGAGTATGAAAACCTTCTTCAAATTAATTGTGTAATCTTATGTCCAGACTTCAGACTCTTTCACATATTCCACCCCCTTTTTTTAAAAAAAAGGAATTCTTCTTTTTTCCACTGTTTTCAAGAAACTTCTTTTCTTATATTATTTTTTGTTTTAGCTTGAAAAGTTTACTATTATTTTTTTGTGTGCAAAATTAATCTCTTTTAGGTAAAAGTTCTTCTAATTGGTTAAAAATGTAATTATTGTGTTAAATATTCAACTAATGGCGTATTCTTTTTTGTTGTTACGAAAATTAATTTTTTTAACTGAAAATTTATGAATTCCATTTTTGGTTGAAATTGTATCTATTTTTGTTTAAAATTCAACTATTTTGTTTTGAAATTTAACTATTTCTTTAAATTTTTTATAGCTTTTTTTTGTTTTGTTTGTTTGTCGAAAATTCAATGTTTTTGTTGAAAGCTCATCTTTTTGGATAGAAAATTCAACTGTAAAATCAGTTCCTTTTTTTTAGCTAACGATTTGACTGTAAATTTAATTATTTTGTTAAAAATTCAACTGTTATTGGTTGAAAAATGTTTCTTTTTTTCGTGAAAATTCATTTCTTTTAAACTGAAAATATAAGAATTCCATTTTTGGTTGAAATTGTATCTATTTTAATTGAAAATTTAATGTTTTTGTTGAAAGCTCGTCTTTTTGGATAGAAAATTCATCCTTTTCGATTGAAAATTCGTCTTTCTTGGTTAAAAATTAGCTGTTTGCTTAAAAATTAAATTGTAAAATTAATTCCTTTTTTTAGTGAACTATTTGGCTGTAAATTTAATTATTTTGGTAAAAATTCAACTGTTTTTGTTGAAAGCTCGTCTTTTTGAATAGAAAATTCATCCTTTTCGATTGGAAATTCGTCTTTCTTGCTTGAAAATGAGGTGTTTGCTCAAAAATTAAACTGTAAAATTAATTCCTTTTTTTTTTTAGTGAACTACTTAGCTGTAAATTTAATTATTTTGGTGAAAATTCAACCGATTTTGTTTAAAGTTTAACATTTTGGTTAAAAAATCTTTTTTTTCGTGAAAAATAATTTTTTTTACTGAAAATTTACGAACTCCATTTTTTGTTGAAATTTTATCTATTTTAGTTGAAAATTTAATTATTTCTTTGAATTTTGTATAGATTTTTTCCTTTTTTGTTTGTTTGTCGAAAATTCAATGTTTTTGTTGAAAGCTCGTCTTTTTGAATAGAAAATTCATCCTTTTCGATTGGAAATTCGTCTTTCTTGCTTGAAAATGAGCTGTTTGCTCAAAAATTAAACTGTAAAATTAATTCCTTTTTTTTGTGAACTACTTGGCTGTAAATTTAATTATTTTGGTGAAAATTCAACTGTTTTTGGTTAAAAAATCTTTCTTTTTTTCGTGAAAATTAATTTTTTTTAACTGAAAATTTAAGAATTCCATTTTATGTTGAAATTGTATCTATTTTAGTTGAAAATTCAACTATTTTGTTAAAAAATTTAATTATTTCTTTTTGTTATCAAAAATTCAATGTTTTTGTTGATAGCCCGCCTTTTTTTATAGAAAATTCATCCCTTTCGATTGGAAATTCGTCTTTCTTGGTTGAAAATCAGCTGTTTGCTTAAAAATTCAACTGTAAAATTATTTTCTTTTTTGTAGTTAACTATTTAACTGCAAATTTAATTATTGTGATAAAAAATTAAACTGTTTTTGGTTGTAGTTTAACATTTTGGTTAAAAATTTTTCTTTTTTTCTTGAAAAATAATTTTTTTTAACTGAAACTTTAAGAATTCCAATTTGTGTTGAACATTTTTCTTTTTAATTAAAAGTTTAACTATTTAGTATAAAATGTAATTATTCAGTTTAAGAGTCATCTTTTTCTTGAAAATTCAAGCCTTTTGTTAAAAATTTTCTTTATAGAAAATTCGATCGTTTAGATTAGAATTTCATCTTTCTTGCCTGAAAAAACTAGCTTTTTTTTAAACTTAACTTTTTGGTTTAAAATGGAACTGTTTTTGGTTGAAGTTTAATCTTTTTTTATTCAAAATTCGACTACTTGTTTGCAAATTTATCTTTCTACTTTAAAGAATGGTACTATTTGTTTGAAAATTTGTCACTTTAGCTTAAAAGTTTAACTATTTGAGTGAAAATCCAAAATTATTTCGTTGAATATTCAACTTTTTTTTTAAAGGTCATATTTTTGGTCGAAAATTCAATGTTTTAGTTGGAAGCTTGTCTTTTTGGGTAGAATATTCATCGATATGGATTCGAAATTCGTCTTGTTTGAAAATTATCAACAATTCGACTTTTTGGCTTAAAAATTCAACTATTTGGTTAAAAGTGGAACCTGTTTTTGTTTGAAGTTTAATCTTTTTTCTTTAAAAATTCGACGATTGGGTTCCAAATTCATTTCTGTATGTTAAAATATTTTTTTGACAATTCGTCACTTTTTCCTAAGTTCACCTATTTGGTTGAAAATGAATTTCTTTTTTTTAAGTGAACCATTTGACTGCGAATTTAATTATTTTGTTGAAAATTCAACTGTTTTTGGTTAATTTTTATAAGTTGGTTACAAATTTTTGTTTTGCTTTTTTGTGAAAATAAACTTTTTAATGTGAAAATTTAAATATTTCCTTTGTGGGTTCAAATTTAATTTTTTAACTCAAAATTCAAATGTTGGGTTTTAAATTTAATTATTTCATTAAAAATTAATCTTACGGATCGAAAATGTAACCTTTTTGTTAAATTTTTGTTGTAGAAAATTTGTCCTTTTCAATTGGAAACTCATCTTTCTTGTTTGAAAATAAATTATTTGGTTGAAAATAGAACTATTTTTGGTTTAAGTTTATTCTTTTTTTGTTTTAAAATTCAACTATTTGGTTGCAAATTTATCTTTGTAGTTAAAAATTTGTACTATTTGTTTAAAAAGTCTTCACTTTTGTTTAAAAGTTAAACTATTTTGTTAAACATTTATTCCTTTCTTTTAAGTTCATTTATTTGACTAAATTTACAGTTTATTGAAAAGTGAACCATTTGATAAAAATTCAACTTTGTTTTGGTTGAAGTTTAATTAATTTTTTTCAAAAGTTTAAACCGCTTTTTAAATCATTTTTTTAATTGTGATGTTTTTTAATTATGATTTTAATTTTAAAATAACTCCAAAATATTATATTTAAGGCTTTTATCAAATTTCAAATATAATTTTAGTCTAAAATATTCAATTTTTAAACCATGCAATTTGAAATTTTTTAATTAAGAAAAAGAACAGTTACTTAATATTTAAAAATATCTGACTGTTCATTTAAAATTAGTCAATTTAAATTAAATATTCAAAACTAAACAATTTGAAACTGAACGTCAAACGTTAGAATTTTAATTTTTCATTTAACCAAATTTAATTATTCTTATACAAAAATCTAGTAAGTTGAAGAGATATTTAGAAGTTTTGAAAAAATTCAAAATTACTAATGAAAAACAAAATAAAGATATTAGCAGATTTCGAACAAACAATTTTTAAAGCTTTTTAAGAATTTTGTCAGGTTTTAGAAGAAGAAAACCCATTTCCTAGGGAAATTAAAATTATTTTTTATTTTAATAAACTATTTTTAAGAGAATATTGAAAAAGATTTGTAAAGATTTACAAAATTGTCAAAAATGTATGTGGAAGATTTTAAGAAAATGTGTTTGATTTGATAAAATTAGAAAAAAAATTAATTTAAAAATATGTAAAGTAACATGTAGATATTTCATGGTTTTGAAATAAAATTTCGAAACATTTTAAGGATTTTTAATCTATTTAAAATAAAAATAATTTTAATTTTAATTTGAAGAGGGAATTTTCAATTTTAACCAATTCTGAGTTTAAACTGGTATTTATACAAAAGAATTATCATTTGTCTTGGAATAGGGAATTTAAAAATTTTAAAAATTCCAAGATGGAACAGGGAAACGTGATATTTTCAAACAAAATTTAAACTATGAACTAGGACAGGGAGTTTAAAAAAATTCTACTTCATAATTGACGTGGAGGATTTTCGAAAAGAATTAAAATTCTTGATTTGAACAGAGATTTTTCCAAAGAATTTTATTGCTGAGTAAAAATGAAGAATTTTTTTTAAAGAATTAAAATTCTGGATTGAAATAGGGAATGTTTCTAAAAGAATTAAAATTTTCGATTTAAATAGGAAATTTTCAATTTTTAACCAGTTCTGAGCTGGGATTAGAATGTCAAATTTCATAAAATATTATAATTTTGAACATTTTTTAATTCGTTGATTAATTCTTTAATTGAGCGCATTGAAAATAATAACGTGGATTTATATTTTTAGCACTGAATCTGAATCTTTGAACTCTACAATTATTTATAAAAGTTTAAATACAATTCTTTTTTTAATTGTTTAATTCAAAAGTGTTAGTACCTTCTATATTTTACGTGTAAACTATTGAGCAATTAAATAAAACATTTTTGGATTGAAAAACTTTTAAACTTCAATTTCGAAAGTTTAAACTGTAAGAGTTTCACTTTGAGTGCTTTCATTTGCAGTTTAGTTTTTATTACTTCGAGTGGAAGATTTTCGAGATTTATTCTTCGATTTTTTAAATATCATTGACCATGAAAAATATTTGCGAGCCCGGAATTTTTTTCTTTGATTAAAATGGCCACCGTGAATTTTGTACCCAAACTCTTGTCTGAAGTCTGCCTGAAGTCTGAAGTCCTGTTGTTGATACACTCTTGAAAAACTTAAATGTTGTTTAAAGGACGGCCTGGTACGCTCTGATACAGCAGTGGGTACTCCTGACTACATATCACCGGAAGTACTTCAGTCGCAAGGTGGTGAAGGTGTATACGGTCGAGAATGTGATTGGTGGTCCGTTGGCGTCTTCCTTTACGAAATGTTGGTTGGTGACACTCCTTTTTACGCGGACTCGCTGGTGGGCACATATTCCAAAATTATGGATCACCGAAATTCCCTCCATTTCCCGACGGAAGTCGAAATCACTCCTTCGGCCCAAAGCTTGATCTACGGATTTCTCACCGACCGTACCAGGCGCTTGGGCAGAAACGGAGTGGACGAGATCAAAAGTCACGCCTTTTTCAAGAATGACCAGTGGACTTTTGAGAATTTGCGGGAGTGTGTGCCACCAGTAGTACCAGAATTGTCCGGGGATGATGACACGAGTAACTTTGACGATCTGGAAAAGGAAGACGGTCCCGAGGAGAGTTTTCCGGTGCCGAAGGCCTTCTCGGGGAATCATTTGCCCTTCATTGGATTTACATATTCCGGCGACTATCAGCTGATGGTCAATAATAACAGCCGAGAGTCGGTGGATGGTGTCGAGAATCATGTGAACAATGGTATCAGCGATGAGGGACGTGTCGCGCAACTCGAGAATTTACTCGAACGAGAGAGACGTCAGGTGGAGAGTCTCGAGTCTAGGCAGCGGACGTTGACTGCTCAGCTGGAGGCACTCACTGAACGGGAGGCTGAACTTCGCGATGAGGCAGGTCGAGCTGACAAGGAGTTGGCGCTCTTGAGACACAGTCACAAAGAGGCGCAACGACGCGTCGAGCATGAGACGGATGTGCGACGAAAAGCCGAGTCGTTGCTCCTGGAATTGAAGAAGAAGTTCGACGAGGAGCAGACGAGACGAGCGAGGGATGCGAGCACGTCGCAGCAAACCTCGGAACGTATCACGAGTTTGGAAAAGCAGGTGAAGGAGATGCAGGCGAAGCTTGAGAGGGAGACCGAGACGGTGGGTAGGTTGCGAAAGCAATCGACTGAAGTAACTGTCGCTCGACAAGCAGCGGAACAAATGGCTAATGAGCTGCAACTGGCGCGAGCTCAATTACAAGCTCAGAGGGATTCGCTGCAGCAGGAGGTCGCCACTTTACAGGTGAGGAATCAAAAGCGACCTTGAATCGATTATAATTAAAGAATGAGAATCTTTCTTGCTTTTTCTTTTTGTTTGTATTTATTTATTTTTTTATTTATTTTTCATTTATCAAAGGGCCAATTGTCGAAAGAGCGGAGTTCTCGATCACAAGCATCGTCTCTCACGGCTGAACTCGAGACGAGACTGTCTGCCTTGCATCTGGAACTGGAGCACAGTCGTGAGAGAGAGGAGAAGGCCACTCTGGATAATAGACAATTGAATGAGAGGATTTCCGAATTGGAGAAGGAAGCCGCTACCTTGACTCTGGAGCTGAAGGCAGCTCAAGCTAGATATAATCAGGAAGTGGTTGCTCATCAGGAGACGGAGAGATCGAGAATGCTGTCGAAGGAAGAGGCCAATCTGGAAGTTGTTAAAGGTGAATTGTTTAATTGTTTTTCTTGTAACCATAATTAAATTACTGTACTTAGTTTTTTATTTTTCAGAAATTTTTAAGATAGTTATTACTAGTAGAATTATACAGGGTGTGTGAGAAATTCATTTTCAAAATTAGCTCACTTTTCCTTGACTCATTTTTTATTATCCCTGATTATTAACATTCAAATACTGTTATTTTAATCTTTTAATGCTTTTGACATCCAATTTTTTTATAAACGGAATAAACCAGTTATTTCTAATGCAAATTTTTTAATTTCCAATTTTATTAATTTATTTTAAACAAAAAAAGTCTTTTCTACTATAAAAGATGGTTTTTCAAAAAATACTTGAATTTTCAAACTAAAAAGTTAATGTCCAAGAAAAAAGTATCATAGTTTATATTTCAATCAAAAAGATGTAATTTATTTGAGAAATAAAAGAAGTTTAAAACCAAAAAGAAGAATTTACAACAAACACAAATTTTTCACTCTAGAATGTAATAAAAGGTGATCAAAATTGTTGAACCTTCAAGCCTAAAGGCGAATTTTCTCCACAAAAATTGAATTTTCAAACAAAAAATATGACTTCAGAAAAAAATAAATTTTCCACAAAACTGATGTGCATTTTTATCCAACTAAAATGATATTTCAGATCCAGAAAATTATTTATTTACCAAAAAAGAAGAATCTTCAACGAAAAAAGATCAAGCTTAAGAATGATTTTGAAAACAAACAAAAAAATGATTTTTTATCAAACTGATTGAACCAAATCTTTTAAACAAAATAGTTTTCAAAAAAAAATTAAATTTTTTGCGAAAAAAGAGGATTTTTTAAATCAAAAAGATAAATTTGGAAATCAAAATAATTGAGTTTTCTCTGTAAAAAAATTTCAATTGACTTTCCACTATCAAAATATAAATTTTTAAAGTAGAAATAAGTTTCTGCGTAACAAAATTGTTGAATTCTCTACCAAACAGTTGCTTTTTTCCAAAACAGATAACATCTTTCTTAAAACAGATAAATTTTCATTTAAAATAAAAAATTTTAAATAGTCGAATTATTATTTAAAAAATATTCTAGATGATTTTTAAAGGTCAAAATATGAATTTTTAAACAAAAAAGAAGTTTCTAAGAAAAAATTGAATTTTTATTTGAAAAGACGAATTTTTAACTAAAAAGGAAGATTTGTAAAAAAATTAGTTGAATTCTCTACCAAATAGTTGAATTTTCATCCATAAGAGATGAACTTTGTCCTAAAATAGAGGAATTTTTAATAAAAAATTACAAATTTGCTTTATAAAGTTGAATTTTCATCCAAAGAAGATTCCAGCTCACTTTCGTACACCAAAAGAAGAATTGTAAATATTAATTTAATTTTCTATTAAATATTTGAATTTTTAACCAAAAAGTATGAATTTTTAACAACTTTGCTAAATTTTCCACCAAACAGTTGCATTTTCGTCCAAGAAAAATAAAAATACTTCTAAAACAGGTGAACTTTTAAGTCAAACACAAATTTTCAACAAAAAAATATATAAAAATATGGATATATAATATCCACGAAAGATGCAATATTTCTTTTTAAAAAAAGCTGAAATTTTAAATCAAAAACTCAAATTTTCAGAAAAAATATTTTTCTACGAAAAGAGTTAAATTTTTAATCGAAAAAGACGAATTTTTACATAACAGTTAAGAGTTTTTTTGGTTGTTGCAAATTCCACTGTTTAGTTGAATATTTTATTTTTCTTTACTAAAAATTCAATTAATCAATTGAAAAATTAGGTTGTTGAAAATTCTTCTTGTCATTGTTCTTAAAAATAAACATGTTACTATTGCAATTGAATATTCTGTGATTTTAGTGCAATTTATCTTTTTCAGTTGAAAATTCATGTATTTTGTTGAAAATTCAAATTTTTTGTAGAAATTAATCTTCTTCGTAGAAAATTCATATTTTTGCTTTAAAATTTAACTATTCCAGTTGAAGATTTATCATTTTAGTTAAAAATTTATATTTTTTTGTGTGTAAAATGTAACTGTTTCAGGTAACGATTCATCATTTTAGTTAAAGATTCATCACCTTCTTTGCAATTGTAACTAATTTGTTTAAAAATAGTATTTTTAAAATAAAAATGTAACTATTACAATTGAATATTTCATGATTTTAATTAAATTTATCTTTTTTAGTTGAAGAATCATAATTTTAATTGAAAATTAATTTATTGTTTGAAAATGTATCTTTTTTTATTGTTGCAAATTCCACTGTTTAGTTGAATATTTATTTTTATTCACAAAACATTCAATTACTCGATTGAAAATATATGTTGTTGAAAATTCTTGTTGTTCAATTTATCTTTTTCAGTTGAAAATTCATCTTTTTTTGTAGAAATTAATTTTGGTCGTTTAAAATTATTCTTTTTGGTTTAATATTCAACTATTCCAGTTGAAGATTTATCATTTTTGTTGAAAATTCATATTTTTTGTGAAAATGCAACTATTTCAGTTAACTATTTCACTAGTTAGGTTATAAATTGAGTTTTTTAGTTGAAGTTAATTCATGTATTGGGTTAAAAAATCGAGTTTTTTTGTAAAAATTTAATAAATTTTCATTTTTGTTTTTATATTTATCTGGCC
>JAAAKG020161653.1:0-29171 GCA_010014905.2 Druon quercuslanigerum
AAAAATACAATCTTCAACCTAAAAAGTCAAATTTTTAATAAGATGGATGATTTTTAATTTTTTCTTCTGATGATTTTTTGTAAGTAAAATTTTAAACAAAAAGATAAATTTAAAAATAAACTCATGAAGGGGAATTCTATTGACCCTCTGGTATTAAATAAGTTGGTATTTCTTTGCATGGGCTTTAGGGTCCAGTAATAAAAAAAAAATTTTTTTAATCAAACGTTTCCACTCATGTGGGAGTCTTCTTGAGTGATTTATTTCTAAAGAAAGCCAAAATTCAGTGAAGAAAAAATAATTTTATAAATTAAATTGTAATTGTGCATCTTCCCATCTGGAAAGATTCCCCGGACAATTTTTTTTCGTCTACAATTTGTAACCTGTAATGGGCTCTGAAAGTTCCTATCAAAAATTTTGCTATTAGTAATGCTACCCCAGCTCGACTCCGATAGGTCACGACGGTTGTCCCAACAAATTTAGTTTGCAGCGGGAGCAAAAAATATTTCTTCTAGGAAGAAGTTGAGTTCTGAATGAACTTTGAAGGTAATCAACTAATCTTTTTCGTAAGCCATTATTATAAAATAACCTCGGAGTGCACAAGGTATAAAAAACACATCTTCCTCGACAAAATTGAGTTCTAAATAAACTTTGGAGGTAACCAACCAATCTTTTTCATGATCAGTCATTATAACATAACCTGCTGGAGAACCAGGAGTAAAAAACACATTTTCCTCGAGGAATTTGTGTTCTAAATGAACCTTGGAGGTAACCAACCAATATTTTTCATGGTCCGTCTTTACACAATAACCTCCGAGTGCACCATGTTTAGAAAACACATCTTTCTCGAGGAATTTGAGTTCTGAATGAAATCGAGGAAGTTAATTTCGAAATGAACTTGGGAAGCCAGCAAATAGTTTTTGGCTTGACTAGTCACTAAACCTACGATAACTTCTAAGTGCACCAGGTATAAAAAATACATATCCCTCGAGGAAGTTGAGTTCTAATTGGTCGGTGGCCTCCAAGGTTCATTTAGAACTTAACTTCCTCAAGGAAGATGTATTTTTTACATCTGGTGCACTTGGAGATTATTTTATAATGACGGATTATGAAAAAATTTGGTTGGTTGCCTCTAAGGTTTATTTAAAATTTAACCTCCGCGAGGAAGACGTGTTTTTACACCTGGCGCACTTTAAGGTTATTTCATAATGACCAAGCATGAAAAAATGTAATTAGTTTCCTCTAAAGTTCATTTAGAACTCAGCTTCCCCGAGGAAGAAATATTTTTCGCATCTGGTGCAAACTAAATTATTTGGGACGACGATCGTGACCTACCAGAGTCGACCTGGGGCAGCATTTCTGATAGTTAAATTTTTTATAGGAACTTCCAGAATCCATTACAGGCTGAAAATTGCAGAGGAAAAATTTAGCGGAATTTCTGCGGAAATTCAACGGAATTTCCAACCGGAATTTCCGTAGAATTTTCGTAGATCACTTTCCGGGGATTTTTTCCACGTGGGTTCTTTGCTGTATAATTGTTTGTTTTGTTTGTTTGTTGGTTCAAAATACAATAAGTTTTCTAATATTATACAAGCAAAAGTAGACAGTAAAATCTAATTACTTGGAAGTATTTGCAAAAAAATTCATGATAAAACATCAAGGAATTGATTAAAGAATTATGTAATATAAAAAGACAACGAATAGTTCGAATACTGGTTTACAAAATCGCTTTTAGTTATCCGTTATTTCTCTAATCTCATCAGTTTTCCCCCTTTTTATTATCAAAAAATAAAATATATTTGGATATGTTTGCTAACTTTAGAAATTATGTAAGAAAATCATCACACTGTAGGTACATTCAATTTAATTTGCCCTCGTTTTCTTGACAAACATATTTTTTGTAATTACGTTGCTTAGTTGCTGTTATCAATGTTGGAAAAAGACTGATTTTTGGAATTCAAAGGGCATTATGTGAACCCGGCCATTTAGAGTCTTTCCTGTATTTTCATTTTGAATTCTTGTTACTGAGGATTACTGATTTTTTTGCTTTGTTAATTTTGAAATGTTTGGTCAATGATATTAGTCTGTTGAAAATTAAAGCTATGATCTTCATACCAGGAATGTTTAGTCAATGCAGTCCATTTTGAGTGTGGTTTTTAAACGTCTTTAGTGTGTTCGTGGATTCTAAATTTAATCGGATGGGATCTTTTTTTGATTTGAAAATTCATGACAAATCATTAACATTACGGGAGGTGGGCTTTTGTCGAAAGGTATTAGAATGCCTGACAATTTTTCCGAAGATATTTCGTTGGCAGTAGAGTAGAAATTTTCCAAGTGAGCCTACGATTTTTGATGTTAAAAGGAAAACTAAAACTGAGCATTGAAAAATAATCGACTTATTAGTATAAGAGCAAGTTTCGAAAATTTTTGAGAAAAATGCATTTGTTTATTTACAAAGTGCGATCAAAGATTTCTGCTTCGTTTGATTAACAAATTATTATTTCGTTATCTATTTATGAAAAATTGATGAAGATTTCAGGAAATTTTGAAAAATAAGTGCATTTCACAATGAAATTCTGGAAATAATGCTATTTCTTATTGTAGCTAGTTTATGTCATTTTTTAATAAACAAATGCCGATTTGACCCTGATCTATACACAATATTTGAAATTTCTTTAATTAGTGGGACGCTCGAGCAGTTTAGATCCAGAAACCATTTCAACTTTTTTGTGCTTTCTATTTGGGTTAATGATAAATAATATTGTTCAGCGCCGCGTACCGCGAAACTCGCTCTAAAGGCGTGCACCACAACGGCATCTCAGCATTCTATGAAGGCATGGAATATTTCGCGTAGATAGTGTTCATCAGAATTATTAAAATATTAGAAAATTTTATTTTGCATGCAAGCAATATATGGCATTCAATAAATAAACCCTCAAATATATCAACAATCAAATTTAATTTTTCTTTTTTGCTAGTGAGGTTTCATTTTCAACAGAAACTGTGTCATTTGAGAAAAGTCTACAGGCAATATTTTTATCATCTACAGGCTCATAGCAATGATACTGCCGTTTATTTTTGAATGTTTTTGCATTCAAAAAGACTTTGAGGAGTAGTGATGTGATTAGAATATACTCAATGCAAACTAGTTCGATAGGCTTGTCTCTTGACAAGTTTACCGTGAGAGGTCGCAAAAAAATTCCACTGAGCACTAATAAAAAAAAAAAAAAATTGAATGAAACGATGGTCGTGGGGACTAAAGCGCAGGCTTTCGACCTACTCTGTCGCCTTGCAGGTTCGATTCCCGCCTCGCACTCTGTAAGAGCCACGGTGGCCCATGCGGTGAACACTGCCTAGCAAGGGAGTTGTTCATCTCCGGAGCGTCGTGGGACCGGTACCAGGCTGCTGAGACAAAGATATTTTTATGTCACGTATGTACAAAGTTTCGGACAGTTTTTGTAAGTCGTCAATTTATACAAAGCTACACTTAACTTTTCCTTGTCTTTACCCATAAGTTGTGAAAAACGTTTTTTTTTTATGAATGGTTCTTATGAATCTTATAAATATATATAATGGCTCCTACAATGTTGATGGGTTTGAATGTATGTGTGAGAAACCCATGTAAAGAAACACCAACTTATTTGAAAATAAAAATAAAATATATTTTTGTAAAAAAAAAAGAATTTTCAACAATAGGCAAGCATTCTCCATGAAGCAATTGATTTTTTACCTGAAAAAAACCATTTTCATCAAAAATGCATTTCTCCAATTTGAATTTTCAAACAAATAATTATATTTTTAACCAAGTAGTTAGATTTTTCAAATTTTTCAATTTTAAACTAAAAAGTACATACTTTCAACAAAATAAATCAATTTTCATCATGACATTATAAATGTTCAAGAAAAAAATTGGTTTCAACGAGAAAGTTTAACTTTTATCAAAGTTGTTAAATTTCCCAATAAATAGTTTAATTTTTCACCCAAAGCTTGAACTTTCAAATAAATATTCTAAATTTTAACCACAAAGAATAATTTTCAACAAAAAACAAAAAAGAAGAATTTTCGACAATAAACGTGAATTTTTGATTAAGTAGTCGAATTTTTGACTAAAAAAATCAACGTTCAACGAAACATACAATGTTTTGTCAACACAGGTTTGTCACAAAATGCCAGAGAAAATAATATTTTTAAAAGACGTATCATTGAATCAATGTTTATTATTAAATAAATAAATAAAGTAGAATTACGACTTTTCATAATAGTCAGTCTTGTATCGTCCGTCTGTAAACATCGTTTTAAATTATGTGATACTTTAAAAAATTATTGGAGCCTCTCCAATATC
Organism: Druon quercuslanigerum; assembly: GCA_010014905.2. NCBI lineage: Eukaryota > Metazoa > Arthropoda > Insecta > Hymenoptera > Cynipidae > Druon > Druon quercuslanigerum. The sequence continues at coordinate 4,340 of JAAAKG020161653.1, forward strand.
TATGAAGCTTGAATTAAATGAAATTATCATTCTTTTTAATACATTTTCTTTCAAATTACGTTTATTGTTTTTTATAAAAAATCCAATCGCTTCTTGACGTAGGTATGTTTCAATATTTAAATTTTTTTATTTTTTGTTAAAATCAATATCCTTTTTACGATACTAATTATTGTGGCTTTAAGCTCATAAATATTATTTTTAATTAATTATAGATATGTGTATCGACTTTTGAAAGAGTCCCGCAGTCTCGGTCGAAACGTTGAGGATTTTTAAAATAAATAAATTCGTATTTTACATGTTATTTCGGATGCTTTTATTTTGACTTCATTATTGACCTTAAGGCCGAATACGTTGCTGAATCTAGTTGAAATATTTATTGAAAATTAAAACGGTCAAAATAACAAAAAACAATTTTGGATCAGCTGTATCTAAAATTTTTTTTGTATATTTGTTAGTATTTTGTATTATATTGGCCTCTTAATAATAATGTAATTTAGGATTTTATTTAACACATATCGTATAAATACAATACCAATATGTACTTCAATTTATAATTTTTTTATTCTAACGGCTTATGATATATTTTATATATGTATATTTTTTCGCTTCATTGGCAAGTGGTATTAATCTACTCTTAAAGACTATATCCGGTTACTGTGCTACGATCTTAGTTTTCAGAATATTATTAGGTACACTTTTGTTCCTTAGAGGGCTATTTAGCCCTAGGGACTTTTTCAATAAATTACAAATACAAATAGTCAAATTGAAAAATCATTTAAAATTTTAAAAAAATCTTATTGCAAAATTTCATGAATGAATAATAATTACAAATAAACTTTCCAATGCTACCTCGGCCATAGAATACTTGCTTTAATTTTACGAGGTCAAAGTTTTAGATTCCTGAATTTCCATGCTAAAAAGTAAATTAAATATTTTTACCTTCCATAAGTTTTAATTTTGCAATTTCAGATAATAAAGTTGACTTTTGAAATTGTAATTAAAAATTCGAAAATAGTTGATGCTTAAAGTTTTCAAATTTATTTAAAATAATAAGAAATATTAAAAGTTACTTTTTATTTTTAAGGGGGTTTAGAATAATTGAATTGTAATAATTTATACTTGAATATTTTTCAAAATTTTAGAATGATATTCTCCAATTTTTAGAGATTTAAAATCAAAAATGTTTATTATTAACTTTGTGATACAAGCTTTATATAAAACTTCTTTAAATTTTAAATGCTTTCTATTTTAAAATTATAATTATTGTTTACTGTTCTAAATATACACGATTCTTCCACTCATAATTATAATAAATTCTATTTTTTTTTAATATAAACCTTTTTTAGTTTTGACGAGTTTTGTATTCCAATATCAGACAGTGGCTCGACCCATGGAAAAATTAATAGCATTTCTTGAGGAATTAGACACATACTTAACATTCATATTGAATAGCTGGCAGCTAAATTTCGCTTTTTTAGCAGCTTATATACGCTGATTTGATTTAGCGATATACTTGTCGCTGATTCAGATTTAGAGATAAGTTTCTATGTTGATTTGAGGGAAAAATGGTACATTATGTATTATCAAAAATAGCATATTTATTGCAATTTTATTATAAAAATGTACCTTTTCTTCGCAATGTATTGTAGTATTTTTTTCCTTATATTTTTAAGAATTTCTTAACCTTGTACCCAAAATTGAAAAAGAACTGAATAGTTCAAGATCAAATACTATACCATACACGTCCCTTTCCACTGTTAACGACTTCTTGGAAAAACAAGATAACAATTTGTATATAAACCGTCAAACGCGGCATTTACTTCACTCATGATCGTTTTATATCTTCAAGAAATTCTTCAAGAAATTGTCTCTTCTATTCTGGAACAATGGGGACACCCATTGCTTTTCTACTGATAACATCAGCAGTTCACTTTTATTCTTTTGGTGAGTAGAATGCATCAGCTAATTGAAAAATTAACATAAAAGTTTTAATTATTTTTTTTAGTACGTACTAGAGCAAGAAAGTGCACGTGACATAATTTTTTGCTTGATATAATTTTAGTATAAGTTTTTATTTCAATTTTTACTATACTTTTTCAATATGAGATTACCATATGCTAATCTGACCTAAAAGAAGCTGCTCGCTGCGCGGGCTCATTCTCTTTTTGTACTAAGGTCAACCCATTATTACTTGAACATTTACGAAAAGCTAATCTACATAAACACAATTTAAAAATTTTAAATTACAATTTTTAGTTAAAAAAACTTTAGAATAAGTGGTGAATAGATTTGTTGATAGATTAAAAAAAAATTAATAATTTTATAGTTAATGAATATAAACGGATATTTTTCAAGCTAGATAGATCGCCGATAATTGGGACAGGAATTTGGGCGAATTTTGGTGTGAATTTGTATTTGATATCAAATAAAGAAGAAAATTCCTTTACTTCAGCGTACATTTCTGTACCTTGCTAATAAATTATACAATTAGAATGATTTTTTCCAACTATCTGAAAAAGGGGGAAAAGTAGTATCTAATTCGTTCTTGGAACATATACATATAATAAATTTGCAAATAATTATTGAAATGATTTGCGCTTTCACGTCAAATTGTCAATGTGAATGTAACATGTAATTAATGTATTTATAAAAACAAAATTCTATTACATTCTATTAACTTTGCAGAATAATTTAAAAATTAATTATATTAAATTCTTTACCTCGGCCAAACACTGCTCATTCAGATATTGCAAAATAAAGCACAAATTTTGTCCATTAACATGACTTTATTTGCAGCTACCCTAAGAAATGTATTATTTCAAAAAGTGGCCCATAAAAAATTTGTATATCTTTATTGAGTGCACAATTTTTTTCCAATCATAATTTGTCGTATCTTGCATAGTTTATCCGTAAAATGTAATTTATGATTTTTCATTATTTTTTGTGTAATAAAAACGTAAATTATCAATTTTTCAGATAATTTAAAAAGTCGTTATGACAGTTTTGTAGGGTGTGCAAAGAAACCCATTTTTCTCGAATTGAAATTTTTCCGTATCTTGCGTTGTTTGGCTGATAATGCTAATTGTCGTTTCTTTTTTGGATTTTGAAATGGCTATAGCTCTGAAAACCTTTTTTTATTGGCAATGTTGTTTTTTACGAATAAAACAAAAACTACACGTTCTATCAAAAAGTGATTCATAACAAATTTGTAGATCTTCTTTAGCTGCACAATTTTTGTTTATACATCTTCCTTCGTATCTTGCATAGTTTGACCGAAAAATGGAATATTTTATTTTTTATTATTTTTTCTGCGATCAAAATTTTAATTTTAATTTTTTTTAAAGAATTTAAAGAAGTTATTATGATAATCTTGCAAAGTAATTAAAAACCAACCTTTTTCCTATTTGAATTTTTTTGATATCGTGTGTTGTTTGGCTTAAAATGTTCATTTTCGTTTATTTTTTTGGATTTTGAATCTGCTATAACTCCGGTAAAAATAACTCCGTCTTCTTGATATGAAAATCAAAAAGCTTGGCTTCAATTTTTTTCTTAAATGACTGAAAAATCTTTTTTGATTGATATTTCAACTATTTTGAAAAAATTCTTCTTTTTAGATCGAAAATTTATCTTAGAAATATCATTATTCATGGGCACAAAAAAAGTTATCTCGTAAAACATAATTGCACAAAAGGACTTCAAGCGATAGAAGCATGTTTCAAAAAATCAACGTAATTGGTTAATTGAAGACAATTAAATAAAAAAGAGAAAACAGAATACCAGTTTTTTGTGAAAAATTCTGTTAAACAAGTCGACTTTTTTTTAAATGCTTGTTTTGAACCGTCTCCTTCTAAATTTAATAAACGGAGAAATTGGGCCACGTACCTTGCTGTAGTTCTCTAAAGTTCTATTCTTCAACACTGCCAAATTAAAGTAAATTACTGCAACATTTATTTACATTAAAGTCATTGTCGTGATGTTTCAGTTTGCGTCCAAGCCACACCAGAGGTCGGAGTCCAGCCAGTTTCAGTACCACCAGTAACTCCTACCACTACAGGTATCGTCAAAACATCATATTCCGCAGGCCAACAGGTTTCATCCGTCGCATCACTTCCTGTCAGTAAAGTCAACGTCCATACACCCCCTTCCGGAGTCCAACACGGTCAACCTTTACCTCCTGCCACTGTAGTTTACCGTACAAAGGAACAGCTTCACGGTCTCTACTACAAAAAACATAAGCGCATAATTAAAATAAAAACAGGTTTGAAAGTATGGATAAAAGACAATGTGGTCTTTGCATGGTATCATGACGGATACAAACCTGTATTGTATGATCAACATCATACAATAATGGTAATAGACAATAATGTAAGAAAGCCAATGGATGATTATTATGAGAGACGATTAGGCCTAAACCTTAAAAGCCACTATCCCCCACACCCACCTCCCCCTTAATAAGCTTGTATGAACTGCGCTCGGGAAAGGTTTTCTGCAGTTTTCCTGCCCCTTGGCTAAAGATCCTAGCAAACTCGAGCGCTTCTGTAAAAAATCCGGCTGCAGACGGTAGGGTATAAATAGGAGAATCGTAAAAAATATTTCCTTGCTCTTAAGTTCCTCTTTCCTGGACAAAATACTATGGCAAAAATGTTTGAAAATTCGCAGTTCGTGAATAAAACTTTTTATCCCGGTAAGTGAAATAAGTCGAATAAAGCTCAAATTTAAATTAGCCAATTGTTACGTCGTAAACATTGGTATGTGTTTTACTTATAAGTTTTTCAATATTTTATAGAAGCGATTGAATCCCTCTTTGTGCTTTTAACTATGACAAAGCAGTTTTTCTTTAATAAGTACTTCAGAATTAGAATTTCAACCATGTTTGTATTTTCTAAAAGTTCTTATACATCTGCAGTACATCACTCTTTTATAAACACCATTTACAGCGAGTCAGATACATCTTAGCCTCCATAGCGAAAATCTGTTCACGAATTTATATTTTTAAATAAACGGATCTTATTCTTGTGTTAAGAAATTCATTGTTTTATTCACGAGAATGTAAAATCTAATATTTTTAATTATTTAAAATATTTACAAATAAACACAAATTTTGTTATAATTACTGCCACATATTTCACATTTACCTTTTTACTTTAGTTTGCAACATTTATCTTGGCTAATTTATTTGACCATACCTAAAAATTGATTTTAAAACCCAATTTCAAGTATATTTTACCATGGTAAATATATATAACTGAATCATAATACTCAATATTCTGACCGTCAAGTTTAATAAAGTTGGGTCCTTCACCATAAGATAATGTTTCTCTGGCATTAATATAGAAGACAACTTTTTTACCCGGGATATGTTCTCATTTAGCTATAGTTTTTATATGATTTATGAAACCCTTTAAATCATTTGAAACATCATAATTCTTTAATTATATTGCATTATTTAACATTTATATGATAATTTACAATTTGTAATGTAATCAATACAAAAATCTTACAAAATTATTTCCTTGCTCTTGAATGTCCCTTTTCCATTATATCTGTTTAAAGTTTTTATCTTCAAATTTTAAAAAGTTAAAAATTCGTTGCCATAATGATTTTTATACAAAGGTAAAAATGAAGAAAACCATGGAATGGAACTTATGGGGTTGCACTAACGCCAGATCAATTTTATCGTTTCCTCAATTTTGATCTTGGGATGAACTTCATCCCGACCTGTTGGGTTAAAGTATCCCATAGTTCGGCATTAGCGACCCGAGTACGGGCTTAAAGTAATGGTTCACGCCTATTTAAAGGTTTTTTATGATTTAGACCTGTACTTGACCTGATTTGATGTGATCAATGATGTGATGTGGTCAATGTGACTCCGGATTCAGATTCAGCCACTCAAAAAAGGTCTGAGAGTAGAGGATTTCTCGGATCCAAGGGGTTTCTCTATTTTGACCTTCAATTGACCATGCTCCTGACCTGATGGGGTTAAGCTGATCTCGGGTTCAGATTAGGCGACTTCAAAAAAGTATAGGAATATACATACCTACCTCCTCCCAGAACTACACATCTCAAAAACAATCGGTCACCAACTCCCTTGTATACAGAGACGTCTCCATAACAGATGAAGATAATTAAAAAACGGAATTTCAAAACGTTAAACAAATCCAAAAAAGCAAGTCTACACGATCTAGGAAATAACGAGAGATAAGCGACCACCATTCTATCCTATATCCAAGGTGTCACATAATAAATAGGAAGGATTCTCGACAAACAAAACATCCAACTAATATTTAAACCAACTGCGAAAATAGGACAACTTCTAAAGAACCCTGAAGAAAAAAAGGCAACTCTCAGTTAGCCACGAATATATATAATCCCTTGTTTTGGTGGCAAAGTTTGTATTGGAGAAAATGGGAGAGCGGTGAGCTAAGGTATAAAGAATCATGATAGTAAGGTCCGTCTAAAACATTTCAAGCAATCAGCAGTAGCTGAATATCACATCGAAACAGGACATGATATTTTATTTGAAGAAATAGCCGTCATCGCAAAAACGCGTAGTATGTTCCCAAGAAAACATGAGAATCAATCGAAATGTTAGACCACCCAAATAAGATCAATAGGCGGCTAGTATCCGCGGTCTGGCGTTCTGGCCAATTACAGGCATGGTAGAGATTATATATAATAATCACATAATCTGAAACCTCAGTATGAAGAGTCAGGAAATTTGTTCTGAATTTTCGTTCAGTGTAGACTAAATGAGAGTTTGTCTTGCTCGAAACTAGTATCCTCCCAGCAGAAAGTAGCAACGCGAGTGGAGCGTCCATCACCGGAATGAACTACGACGATATGAGCAACGTCTCCGAAGTCACCTCCAGGAGCAAGAAGCGGAAACTCGCCAAGCAAGTCGATGACGCCTCTACTAGCACCTGCAGTGTCTTATAAGGAATTAATCAAACAAATTAAAAATACTACAAATAACGAAGCTCGTGGCCTTGATTCAATTGCAAACTTTGTCCTCGAAAAGCTTCCTATGTCTTGCCTAATACTCGTTGCTCTTATCTTCAATGCCTGTGCTTCAATGCCGAGTGCTCTAATCAGCGGACGAGGACGGGAAAGGTTTTCTGAGGAGTAACCCACGATATTTTATGCAAAAACGGAATGGTTTTTGTATGCGAGTGGGTGTCAGGGGTAAAGTGTAGAATCATGAAATGTGGCATGTGAGCCCGGAGAGTGTCGCCACTTGGAGGTCCATCAAGCTAGCACCTCCAAAATCGAAATTCCCAAATTTCTTTGCATTAGAATTTTGGGCTTTTTTTGGGCTATTTTTGGGCTATATTGCCGATTTGCGGGCTGGAGGTGCTGGCTAAAATCAAGCGAGCACCTCCACTATATGAAAATTTTGAAAAATCAAAAAAGAAACACGTCAGAATTTTGGGATTTTTTTGGGTTCTTGAACGCGCTGACAACCAGTTTCCAAAAACCACCCCTACTAAAATTGTAACTAACCCCAATGTGAAAACGGGAACTCGGGAAAAACAAAGTACACACAAATTTTGAGCTTTTTTGGGCATTTGAATGCACAAGAAAATTCCAAAAACCACCCTTTATGTGCAAAAAAACCACCCCCTTGCCAAAAACGAAATCTGATAAAAAAAAGCGGATTAGAATTTAAGACTTATATCAAGCCCTCGAATGCGCCACAAAAAATGTTCAAAAAATACGTAGAAAAATTAGAGCTCTTAATGGCTTGAAATTTTCTCTTTTCAAAAACCACCCCTACATCTAAAAAATCAAACACATGCATATAAATTCGAAATTGAATTTTTAAGGAGCCCAAAAATGAGAGAATATACAACCTATAAAAATCCAAATCAAGGTTATTTTTAAAAAAAGTGATCAGAGACTCCATGAACACTGGAAAATTCTCAAAAAGATTATTTTTTGACAGAGTCATATCTACGTGGCAGGGAGGGGTTGATTTAAGACGTTAAGGGTTGGAGCTCAAAAATCAGAGTAGGTATTTTCGAGGAACCCAAAAATCAGAGACTCTATGAACACTGGAAAATTCTCCAAAAGGTTATTGTTTGACAAAGTGATATCTACGTAGTAGAGAGGCGTTCATTTAGGACGTTGAGGGTTGAAACGAACCTATCACAGTGGGTATTTTCGAGGACCCCAAAAATCAGAGACTCTATAAACATTGCAAAATCGTCCAAAAGATTATTTTTTGACAAATTCATATCTACGTCGTAGAGAGGGTTGAAGCCCCAAAATCAGAGACTCCATGGACACTGGAAAATTCTCAAAAAGATTATTTTTTGAGAAAGTCATATCTGCGTGGAAGAGAGGGGTTGATTTAGGACGTTAAGGGTTGAAGCCTAAATATCGAAATAGCTATTTTTGCGGAGCCCAAAAATCAGAGACTATGTTCTAAAAAAAAATTATTTTTTGACAAAGTCGTATCTGGCAGGTAACAAGGGGTTGTTCTTTAACGTCGAGGGCTGTAGTCCGCAACTCGGTGTTCAACTTCTTGTGCAGTACAAAAATCAGTGAATCTATTCACTCTTTTAACTTCTGAATTTTTTTTTAATTTATATTTACCTGTTTCAAAGGGTTAATTTTTCACGTACAGTTTTTGAGCCGAAAATCAACCTTTCCCAAAATGTAGATGTAACTTTGTCAAAAAATAATCTGTTTTAAAATTTTTCAGTGTTAATGGAGTCTCTGATTTTTGGGCTCCTAAAAAATACCCAGTTCGATACTTTGGAATCAACCCTTAAAGTCTAAAATGAACCCCTTCCTACCACGTAGATATGACTTTGTCCAAAAATTATGTTTTTAAAAAGCAACCCTTCCATGCTGCACAGGTATGACATTGTCACGAAATAATCATTTTAAAACTTTACTGTTTCAATAGAGTCTGTGATTTTTGGGCTTCTCAGAAATTCCAACACCGACTTTTGGTCTCCAATCTTTAACGCTAAAAAACAAACCCTTGACTCTACGCAGATGACTTTTTTTTTAAATAATCTTCACTCGGAATTTTATAGGTTGTATAATCTCTTATTTTTGGGATCCTGGAAAATTCAATTTCGAATTTATATGCATGTGTTTGATTTTTCAGATGTAGGGGTCGTTTTTGAAAAGAGAAAGTTTGAAGCTATCGAGAGTCCAAGAAAGGGTTAACACTGCCTTCTAATTTGTTTTTTTTCAGGTTTGCGTTTTTTCGAAGCTGGTGATTTTTTTACGTAAAGGTGGTTGGCGCGTTCAAGAGCCCAAAAGAAGCCCAAAATTCTGACGTGTTTAATTTTTGATTTTTCAAAATTGTCATATAGTGGAGGTGCTGGCTTGATTCAAGCCAGCACCTTCACTCAAAATTTGAATTTTCGAAAAAAGTAGTGGAGCCCAAAAATCGGCAATATAGCCCAAAAATAGCCCTATAAAGCCCAAAATTCTGATGCAAGAAATTTGGAAATTTCGATTGTGGAGGTGCTAGCTTGATGGACCTGCCACTTGGACTAAAAGCGCATGCGTGCGCTCTGTAAAAGTATACTTTTACGTCCGTGGCCGGAAAAATATCCCCTCCGACAAATGAGAACTTTGCGTCCTAGAAACACGCCCACAAAAATACAAAAACTGTCCAGTTTTGCAAAAAAGCTTTTGATAGTGTCTGGTATGTGAGACTGCTCAGAAAACTCATAAATTATTTATTCCTAAGAGAGCTTATCCTTTATATACACTCTGATCTTTATAACAGAAAATTTTCAGTCAAAATAGGCCTACGTAAATGATGATCACTGAGGTTCCTGAAGTTTCAAACGGATTATATGCAGATAAAACCACGGTATTTACTTCATCCTGGCCCGTTCCAACAATCTTATAATTACTTAACAAAGTTCTTGAAGTCATTGAGGAATGAACTAAACTCTGTAAAATAAAAATAATTGCAAAAAAAATCATAATAAAACATAAATGAATTGATTGAAGAATTATGTAATATAAAATGAGCACGAATAGTTCGAATACTGGTTTACAAAATCGCTTTTAGTTATCTGTAATTTCTCTAATCTCATCAGTTTTCCCCCCTTTTTATTAATAAAAAATAAAAATATATTTCGATATGATTACTAACTTTAGCAATTGTGTAAGAAAATCATCACACTGTAGGTTAATTTAATTTAAAGTGCCCTCGTTTTCTTGACAAACATATTTTGTAATTATGTGCTTAGTTGCTGTTATCAATGTTGACAAACGACTGATTTTTGGAATTTTCAGGGCATTATGTGAACCGGACCATGCGGTTTAAACTTTTAATGAGAGAAGTGCATATCAGACCTCAAAGTGCAGTGGCATTTAAAGGGAAGCTTAATTTTGAAATGTTAATTTTGAAATGTTTGGTGGTTGTGAATCATTTCTAGTAACATGTGTTTTTTGTAATTAATAGGTTTGTCAATCATTTTAGTCTGTTAAAAATTAAAGCTATGATCTTCATGCGAGGATTGTCTGGTCAATGCGGCCCATTTTAAAGGTGATTTTTAAACAGCTTTAGTTTGTTTGTGGATTCTGAATATAATAGAATGTTTTCTTGTTTCCATGTAGAAGAAGTCACAATCAGAACAAGGAATTTTGTAAATTATATTTCTAGTATCAAGTGCAGGGATGGGATCTTTTTTTGATTTGAAAATGCATGACAAATCATTCACATTACGGAAGGCGGGCTTTTCGTTGAAAGGTATTAGAATGCCTGATAATTTTCCAAATATCTTTTATTTTAATTTGAGGGAGAAGCGGTACATTATGTATTATTAAAAAAAGCCTGTTTTATGCAATTTCGTTTTTAAAATGTATCTATTCTTCGCAACGCATTGTAGTATTCTTTTCCTTATATTTTTAAGAATTTCTTAACCTTGTCCCAAAATTAAAAAAGAACTGAATAGTTCAAGATCAAATACTATACCATACACGTCCCTTTCCACTGTTAACGACCATTTGGAAAAACAAGATAACAGCTTGTATATAAACCGTCAAACGCGGCATTAACTTCACTAGTGATCGATTTCTTCAATCTGCAAGAAATTCTTCAAGAAATTGTCTCTTCTATTCTGAAACAATGGGGACAACCATTGCTTTTCTACTGATAACATCAGCAGTTCACTTTTATTCTTTTGGCGAGTAGAATGCATCAGCTAATTGAAAAATTAACATAAAAGTTTTAATTATTTTTTTTAGTACGTACTAGAGCAAGAAAGTGCACGTGACATAATTCTTTGCCTTATGTAATTTTAGAATAAGTTTTTATTTCAATTTTTACCATACTTTTTCAATATGAGATTACCATATGCTAATCTGACCTAAAACAAGCTGCTCGCTGCGCGGGCTCATTCTCATTGTGTGCTGAGGTAAATCCATTGTTACTTGGATATTTATGAAAAGCTAGTCCACATAAAAACAATTTAAAAATTTTTAATTATAATTTTTGGTTTTAAAACCGTTAAAATAAGTGGCGAATACATTATTTGATAGGTTAGAACAAAAAAGTATAATAATTATTAATTTTATAGTTAATTAACATAAACGGATAATTTTGATGTATAGCCTTAAGTCGGACACCAAAGGAGCCAGTAATAGGACAAGAAAATCTAATGGGACTTATCAAAATAAAATAGAACAATTTACTTACAACTATAGAATACATACGAAATTTACTTTTCTGTATTTATAAAAAAAATTCATATCCATGTGTTAACACTTTGCTAAAAAAATTACGTCAGATAATATAAAAATTAATTAATAAATATTAAAAATACTGTTAACAATCTCAGCACTTGCCGTTCAATTGATTATTTATTTTTGAAACGTTGTTTAAAGTACTTTATTGCCATCTTCAATTCTTACTTCAAATTTTGCCAACTACTTCGGTAAGCGAGTAATTTAATAGTAACTCATAAATAAAATTTTTGTTAAAAATTAGTAAAAATATATCTTTTAAATGATAAATTTCTTCTTTCTAGAGAAAAAATGCAACTGCTTGCTTGAAAAATAATCTGTTTAGGTCGAAACTTTAACAGTTTGTTTCATTTCACATCAGAAATTTAAATATTGATAAGAATATCCTTTTTCTGAATCATTACGCGCAAGAGGTTATTAAGGAACATACTGCAACTCGAATTTAACAAATAAAAAACTATCCGCGTAATATTTAGCCTAAGAATAATCAAAAAGAGTTAAGGAAACATAGTTTATTTATTACTTTTGTTCTTCCGATTTTGTCAAATTTCTAAAACTATTAAACTTATGTTAAAAAGGTTCAAAATTCATACTATTTCCCTTATACCAGTTAAAATGAATTCAGTGATTAATTTTTCGGAAGATCCTTTAGATAGTTGTGAAAAAGGTGGTGTCTGCAAGGTCACTTGCAGGATCTGTAAGATGAATTATGTGGGACAGACAGGCAGACTTCTTAATACTCAGATAGAGGAACACAAAAGTGATGTTTGTTAAAATTTTTCATAGTGAAAGTAATGAGAGCATTCACGGAAATGCTTTATATTAAAAAAAAGTTATCTATTAATTTAGAAACCTATTTGGATAAATTAAGCAAAGTTATGCTAATGTGATTTTGTTATAAAAAGGTCATCTTTCTTAGTCGAAAGGTAGCTTTTTCTGTCTTCTGAAAAATTCGTCATTTTGGCTTGAAACTCGAACTGTCTTTAGATAAAATATTTAATAACATATGGACAAAAAAGTTATCTCGTATAACATAATTGCACAAAAAGACTTCAAGCAATAGAAGTATGTTTCAAAGAATCAACGTAATCGGTTAATTATAGACAATTCAATAAAAAAGAAAAAAAAGAATACCAGTTTTTTGTGAAAAATTCTGTTAAACAAGTCGACTTTTTTTTACATGCTTGTTTTGAACCGTCTCCTTCTAAATTTAATAAACGGAGAAATTGGGCCACGTACCTTGCTGTCGTTCTCTAAAGTTCTATTCTTCAACACTGCCAAATTAAAGTAAATTACTGCAAGATTTATTTACATTAAAGTCATTGTCGTGATGTTTCAGTTTGCTCCAAGCCACACCAGAGGTCGGAGTCCAGCCAGTTTCAGTACCACCAGTAACTCCTACCACTACAGGTATCGTCAAAACACCATATTCCGCAGGCCAACAGGTTTCATCCGTCGCATCACTTCCTGTCAGCAAAGCCAAAGTCCATACACCCCCTTCCGGAGTCCAACACGGTCCACCTTTACCTCCTGCCACTGTAGTTTACCGTACAAAGGAACAGCTTCACGGTCTCTACTACCAAGCAGGAAAACATAATCGCATAATTAAAATAAAAACAGGTTTGAAAGTATGGATAAAAGACAATGTGGTCTTTGCATGGTATCATGACGGATACAAACCTGTATTGTATGATCAACATCATACAATAATGGTAATAGACAATAATGAAAGAAAGCCAATGGATGATTATTATAAGAGACGATTAGGCCTAAACCTTAAAAGCCACTATCCCCCACACCCACCTCCCCCTTAATACGCTTGTATGAACTGCGCTCGGGAAAGGTTTTTTGCAGTTTTCCTGCCCCTTGGCTAAAGATCCTAGCAAACTCGAGTGCTTCTTTAAAAAATCCGGCTGCAGACGGTAGGGTATAAATAGGAGAATCGTAAAAAACACTTCCTTGCTCGTAAGTTCCTCTTTCCTGGACAAAATACTATGGCAAAAATGTTTAAAAATTTGCAGTTCGTGCATAAAACTGTTTATCCCGGTAACTGAAACAAGTCGAATAAAGCTCAAATTTAAATTAGCCAATTGTTACGTTGTAACCATTTCTATGTGTTTTACTTATAAGTTTTGCAATATTTTAGAGAAGTGATTAAATCCCTTTTTGTGGTTTTAACTATAACGAAGCAGATTTTCCTTAATGAGCACTTCAGAAATAGAATTTCAACCATGTTTGTATTTTCCAAAAGTTCTTATAAATCTGCAGTACATCACTCTTTCTATAAACACCAATTACAGCGAGTCAGATATATCTTAACCTCCGTAGCGAAAATCTGTTCTCTAATTTATATTTTTAAATAAATAGATGTTACTCTTGTGTTAACAAATGCATTGCTTTAGCCGCGAAAATGTGAAACCTAATATTTTTAATTATTTAAAATATTTACAATTAAACACAAATTTTGTTATAATTACTGTCACATATTTCACATTTACCTTTCTACTTTAGTTCGCAAGATTTATCTTGTGTAATTCATTTTACTATACCTGAAAATTTATTTTAAAACCCAATTTCAAGCATATTTTTACCATGGTAAATATGTATTACTGAATTATATTACTCATTATTCTGACCGTCAAGTTTATTAAAGTTGGGTCCTTCACCATAAGATGAAGTTCCTATGGTATTCAAATAGAAGACAACTTTTTTAGCCGGGATATGTTCTCATTAAGCTATAGTTTTTATATGATTACAGGAACCCTTTAAAGCCTTAGTTGAAAAATATTTATTTAAACTGCATTATTTGAGGAAAAGAAAAACATAAATACTTCAAACAGATGTACAATTATATATTTTAAAATATTTTCAAAATTTGAACCTAATATAATTATCTTTATCATTAAAATCCCACTAAATATAATTACATGTAAGAATTAGTCACGTCACAAATTGTTACATGCACTTGAAACATCAAAATTATTCAATTATATTGCATTATTTAACATTACTATAATAATTTAAACTTTTCAAATGTTTTTTAGTGTTTTTTTCCTTGACAAAAAACGTTGATAAATTTGTTTGAATTGTAGGTTAAAAGATTAAAGCGTGCATGTAATCAATATAAAAATCTTTACAAATTATTTTCTTGCTCTTGATTGTCCCTTTTGCATTATTTTAGTTTAAAATTTTTATCTTCAAATTTTTAAAAGTTAATAACTCTTTCCCATTATAATTTTTATACAAAGGTAAAAATTAAGAAAACCATGGAATCGAACTTATAGTGTTGCACAAACTTCAGATTCGGATTCAGCGATTAAAAAAAAAGTCTAAGAGAAGAGGTTTTCTTCAATTTTATCGTTTTTTCAATTTTAATCTTGGTATGAACTTCATCCCGACCTGTACTTGACCTGATCTGATGTGGTCAATCTGTTTCCGGATTCAGATTCAGTCACGCCAAAAGGGTCTGCGAGTAGAGGTGACCAGGCTCCTAACCTGATGGAGTTAAGCTGACTTCGGATTCAGATTAAGCGACCTCAAAAACGTATAGGAATGGTGGTTTAGATCAGGTTGCAGAATTTTTTTTGTAGGCTTGTGTAATTACCTGAAGTATGTAGCCTTGAAAATGAGACCTGAATTAGACGTTAAAATAAAATATGGTTACCTTAACTCTTTTTATGAAAAACCGGACGGTTTTTGTATCTTTCTGTGCGTGTTTGTGGGACGCACATATAATATTTGTAGATTGTGCTATACGATGGCTGGTATGAAGTTCACATCCCACGGTTAATGAAAAGTTCAATTTTAGTTATAGTTATTCAATATTTCTGTGTATTATATGTTTCATTACGGGGAAAAATTTACCCCGACACACCCACTTGCAAACGAAAACCAATCCGTTTTTGCAAAAAATATCGTGTGTCGCTCCTCAGAAAACCTTTGACACGGTCTATGAAGCCGTGGTTTGCTGAGTCGTAAAACAAAATACTATACTAAAATGTTCTGTACATAACTTTAAAATTATATCTCAAATTATTAAATTTTAGGATAAAGTGAAGTGAATAAAATTAAGTGTAGATCTAACCATAATATTTTCTCCTGGAGCAAATTACACCATTAATTTGGTAAAATATGAATGCTAGTGGACCTGCTGTCGTCTAATTACAAGATTCACAATACTACCTTCTGTATCACTGTGGGACTGCCACAAAGATTTCTTGCATAATGATATATATTTTCACTTAGCCATCAATACTAGTTTTGCAAGACTTAATTATAGTGAATATTGTAAATAATATAATTAGTAATTTTTAACTAAACAGTAGAAGCTCACTTTTGTCGAAATAAATTGTGTAGTAGATTTTTACTGGAAATTCCAATGAAATTAAACTAATTTCGATTTACAAATAACAGGAATAAATATGACGAATATGGCAATTGCATGAATCACAATAATGAAAAAGGAGGTTTTTGTATATTTCAATCTTGTGCAAAACTTAGAATATTGGCGACGTTTCGTGAACATTGCAGTTTACTTCTTACTATCTATGATATTATCTATGATGCGTGTGATTGGCCAATGAAGTATTTTGTAAAAAATCCGTAAAGCTGGAAAGTCCCTACTGATGTTATTATAGTGTTATTCCTCCATACGTTGGCTCACCCCTCTCCTGGTTGCTCCAATATAGACTTTGCCACAAGACCAAGTGATTTTATAAACTCTCGGATCATAATCGAGACAGATGTGTATACAATGGAGTTGTTGACTGATTGGTTTTCAGATGGTTAGTGATAGGAGGAAGCATGTTGGTATCTATTAGTATGGGTGGCATTCTGTAAAATTAATGTCTTGATGTGTTACCAGATCTTTTGTAAACTAGTGCGTCCAAGAAAGGCAATTTTCCGTTGTTTCTTCAATTTAAATGGTAAACTAGAAATTCGGGTATATTCAATTAAAGAAATCGGAAAACTTGTGCAGTTCATCTTCTCAATATGTCCAGATAACATATATGCCATCAGGGCAACGGAACCGACATTCCAGTTTAATCTTGGATTATCTGAAGATTTTAGTGTCTAGATGTCCTGTAAGGACGTTTGCTATTAAAGGTGAGATTAGAGATCCTATTGCTACTCCTGAGATTTTTTCGTAGAATTGGTTGTGACATACAACGTCTCTCGGTCAACAACTTACACCAAGATAAACATCCTTCCTCAGCCTTAACAAAACAAGAAAATACCGCAATCAAATAACATAATCGCAAATAAAGAGATCATAATATTACACATAAACAAAGGTGACACAGCACTAATAATGAATAAAGAAGACTATAACAACGAAATCATGGACCTTCTGACTGATTGCATATATAAAAACATTAAAAAAGGCCCCAAATAAAACACTTATCGGCAAAACAAAAACCCTTTAAGAACACTCTAAACTTGACAGCAAAGCAACAGCACAACCTAGCACGCTTCCTTATAAAAGTCCTGAATCTTTTTACAGGAAACTGTATCACTCACGTCCAAAACACTTTTGACTTTATTGAAAAATACAGCAGATTCGCATTTAAGCTCAACATATCCTAGTGAGTTTCGACGTAGTATCTCTCCTTACGAAAGTACTAATCTCTGATACAATCTATGTTTTTAAATCCTTTGCAAACTTCTTCTCCGAACTCATACCGTCCAGAAACTAAAATCTGAAACCAATATAAGCTCAAATCGGAATTTTGGTTTCGTTACATTGATGACATATTTAGCATCTGGACACATGGACTAGGTGAACTGCACCATTTTTCCGATTTCATCAAGCGATTGCACCTTAACCCCTCGTTCACCATCGAGATTGAACAAAACGAAAAATTGCCTTTGTTGGACGTACTAGTATGTAAAAGATCTGATAACACACATGGGGGTATTAGGTTTCCAGAAAACCGATCCATACAAACAGATACATACATGCCTCCTCCCAGAACTACACATCTCCAAAACAATCGGTCACGAACTCCCTTGTATACAGAGACGTCTCCATAACCAATCAAGATAACTTAAAAACGAAACTTCAAAACGTTAAACAAATCCAAAAAAAGTCTACACAATCTAGAAAATAACGAGAGAAAAACGACCACCATTCTACCCTATATCCAAGGTGTCACATAATAAATAGGAGGAATTCTCGACAAACAAAACATCCAAATAATATTTAAACTAACTGCGAAAATAGGTCAACTTCTTAGGAAATGGTCCACAACGATATGAGCAACTTTTCCGAAGTCACCTCCAGGAACAAGAAGCGAAAATTCGCCAAGCTAGTTGATGACGCCTCCACCAGCACCTGCAGTGACCATCATATGATCACTTCCCTCAAAGGAAGCAGTAAGACGTCAAAAATGTGAGTGTTAAGCAGACCAGGAGGAATTTTAATTTTTCAGAAGAATATTTCTCTACCCTAAAAAGACGAATTTTCAACAAAATATATCAATTTTGAATCTGAAAATATGAATTTTACCTAAAAAAAGTCCTGTTAATTCAAGAATAGTTCAATTTTCTGCGAAGCAATTTTGACTTTTCACACAAAATAGATGATTTAAAACTTTTTCACATAATTTTTAAAATTAAAATTAAAAAAAAAATATATATATAATATATATAATACTGCAGTTTTTTGAGAAAAGTAACAATTTTCAACCTGAAAAGTCAAATTTTTAACAGTATGGTTGTTTTTTTTTATTTTTTCCTCTGATGATTGTTCTTAAGTTAAATTTTAAACAAAACGATAAACTTAAAAATAAATACGGGACGGGAAATTGTATTGACCCTCTGGTATTAAAGAAGTTGGTGTTTCTTTACATAGGCTTTAGGATCCAGTAATAAAAAACTTTGTTTTTTAAATCAGACGTTTTGACTCATATGGAAGTCCTCTTGAGTGATTTACTTCTAAACAAAAGAAAAATTTACATTCGAGGCAATATTCTTTCGATACAATGTCAGTGGCGGAAAAATGATTTTATAAATGCAATTGTAATTCTGCATCTTCCCACGTGGAAAGATTCCCCGGAAAGTTCTCCACAGAAATTCTACGGACATTCCAGTTGGGAATTTTATGGAAATACCGGTTGGAAAAATAGGACAACTTCTAAAGAACCCTAAAGACAAAAAGGCAACTCTTAGTTATCCGCGTATATATATAATCCCTTGCTCTTGTGGCAAAGTTTGTATTTAAACTCTACACATTTAGCCGAAAATAGCAGAATAAGTACCAATATCGGAAAACAATTATTTGCATTCATAAATGATAGGAATCTCTCAAGTTCAGCACCAGAATTTCATACCTTTTTTCCTCACAATAAAAAACGTAAATCTGACATTATCGACTTTGCAATTTCCAAAAATAACTTTTACAACCACGACATTTTCTCTATAGACGAGCTTGACTCAGACACACCTCGCTGTAACTTCGCAAAAACGAACTAGGAAATGCAATTCTACTCAAGAAACTCAAGTAAATTTCGAACTTACGTTAAGGGACACTACTCACATCGACAAAATCATAAGAAGGCTCTCCTCTCGTTTAAAAACTGTTATTCACGCTTTGGTTCCTCTAACTACCGTCAATAAATACGATCCGATTAAAGATCTCATCAATACCCGTGATAAACTCTGACAAACTCATACAAAAACTGAAAGCTGCATTCTCAAAAACACTATCAATCACCTACGTAAAAGAATAGCAGTTAACGTTCAGATGTAAAAATTGGAAGATAGAAGTCGTTAAACTTCAAATTAAAGATAACTCTATATATCGTAGGGCTAAAGCGTTAACGAAGCCGCGATCATATATTCCTCCCCTCAAAACCTCCGAACAAACTTTTGCGCTCTCTCCTACTGACAAAGTAAATCTTCTACACATATATGAATGCGAAATTTTTTTTTCTCAATTGCTTAAAATCCCAAGCACTGACAATGTCAAAAAAGTAACTTATAAGGAATTAACCAAAAAAATTAAAAATACTAAAAAAAAAACTAGCTCGTGGCCTTGATTCAATCGCAAACTAAGTCCTCGAAAAGCTTCCTATCTCTTGCCTAATACTCCTTGCTCTTATCTTCAATGCCTGTGCTCCAATGCCGAGTGCTCTAATCAGCGGACGAGGTCCGCTAATTTTTATGCGAGTGGGTGTCGGGGGTAAAGTGTAGAATCATTAAATGTGGCATGCAAGTTTCTTACCAGCCATATTATTGCACAGTCTACAAACATTAGACATATGAACAGCGCATTCGTCAAAAGAGAGAGCCCGAAGAGTGTCGCCACTTGGAGGTCCATCAAGCTAGCACCTCCAAAATATCGAACTGGGTATTTTTTAGGAGCCCAAAAATCAGAGACTCCGTTAACACTAGAAAATTCTCTAAAAGATTATTTTTTGACAAAGTCATATCTACGTAGTAGAGAGGCGTTCATTTAGGACGTTGAGGGTTGAAACGAACATATCACAGTGGGTATTTTCGAGGACCCCAAAAATCAGAGACTCTATTAACATTGCAAAATCGTCCAAAAGATTATTTTTTGACAAAGTCATATCTACGTGGTAGAGAGGGTTGGAGCCCCAAAATCAGAGACTCCATGAACACTGGAAAATTCTCAAAAAGATTTTTTTTTTGACAAAGTCATATCTACGTGGTAGGGAGGGGTTAATTTTAAACGTTAAGGGTTGGAACTCAAAAACCAGAGTGGGTATTTTCCAGTAGCTCAAAAATCAGAGACTTTATTAATCCTATAAAATTCTGAAAAATATTATTTTTTTAAAAAGTCATATCTACGTGGTAGAGACGGGTTGATTTAAGCCGTTAACAGTTGGAGCCCAAAAATCAGACTAGATATTTTTAAGGAGCCCAAAAATCAGACACTTTATGAACGCTGCAAAATTCTCCAAATCATTATTTTTTGACAAAGTCATATCTACGTGGTAGGGAGGGGTTGATTTTAAATTTAATCGTTGGAGCCCGAAAATCAGAGTGGATATTTTCCAGTAGCTCAAAAATCAAAGACTTCATTAATACTATAAAATTCTGAAAAAGATTATTTTTTTAAAAATTCATACCTACGTGGTAGAGAGATATTGATTTAAGCCGTTAACGGTTGGAGCCCAAAAATCAGAGTAGATATTTTTGAGGAGCCCAAAAACAGAGACTTCATTGATACTGCAAAATTCTCAAAAAGTTTTTTTTTTTTACAAAGTCATATCTACGTGGTAGAGAGGGGTTGATTCAAGCCGTTAACGGTTAGAGCCCAAAATTGAGAGTGTCTATTTTCGAGGAGCCCAAAAATCACAGACTCCATTAACACTGAAAAATTCTCTAACAGATTATTTTTTGACAAAGTCATATCTACGTGGTAGGGAGGGGTTGATTTTGGATGTAAGAGTAATGCCAAAATATCGAAATGAGTATTCTTGAGGAGCTTAACAGTCAGAGACTCCATTTACACTCTAGAATTCTCAAAAAGATTATTTTTTGACAAAGTCATATATACGTAGTAGAGAGACGTTCATTTAAGACGTTAAGGGTTGAAACAAACATATCAGAGTGGGTATTTTCGAGGAACCCAAAAATGAGAGACTCTATTAACACCTTAAAATTTTCGAAAAGATTATTTTTTGACAAAGTCATATCTGCGCGGTAGAGATGGGTTGATTTAGGACGTTAAGGGTTAAAGCCTAAATATCGAAATAGCTATTTTCGAGGAGCCCAAAAATCAGAGACTATGTTCTAAAAAAAAATATTTTTTCACAAAGTCGTATCTGGCAGGTAACAAGGGGTTGTTCTTTAACGTCGAGGGATTTTTTCTGATAATTTCAAATCAGAAACGTTTTAGATCTGAAAATAGTTAACACAATAATGCACTTTTTAAAAAAGACTTCTGTTTTCGATTTCCAAATTTTTTTATGTTCTTAAATTTTTTCACTTTGCCATGGGAAAGTATAATTATTGAAGGTCGTATTCATTTATATAAAAGAAATATTGCTTAACAGGTTACGAAGAAATAATGGCTCATATAGTAAGAGAAAATGTCATGAGAGGAAAAAGTTGGATCTTTTTTTAATTTATAAATTCACGCGATATTTTTTTCGTCAATTGTAAGGCTTAGAAAATTTAGGACAAGATTTAAAAACCTTTTTAAATTTTCTCAGGCAGTAAGTGCAAATATTTTCGACTTATAAATCGGCTAAGTCATGCAAAGCGATACAAATCTGACTATTTGTTCGAAGATTTGTACTATTCGGTATACAGGTAATCTTTTTGGTAAAAGATTCTTTTTGTTGTTGTTAAAAAAAATCCATTATTTTGTTAAAAATTAACCTATTTTTTAAAAATTCAGACATTTTTTTCGAAAATATACTTTTTCGTAGACAATTGAACTAATTTATTGGAAATTTGATTTTTAAATTAAACTTTTTAACTGACAATTTTACCATTCAATTTGCTTTATGCAACAAGATTGATTCTTCATGAATAGATCTATATTTATGAAGAAAACATGAATCGTCAACAGAATAGTTTCATTTTTGATCAAACTAGGACAATTTTTATCCAAAAACATAACTTTTTCAGCAAGAAAATTAGTTTTCTCCCAAAAAAGGCGAATTATTAACAAAATAAATAAATTTTTAATCAAATTCCTTAATTTTTCATCCAAAAGTATTCATTTACATTAACAAATGAGAATGTTCATTTTTCACTTAAAGAAAATAATTTTCGACCATTAAGTTTCAACCATTAAAAAATTTAACCCAAAAAACATAAATTTTTACCATGATACCATAAATTTTCAAAAATAAAGTTATTTTCAACCAAGTACATGAATTTTCAACCAAGATTGAAACTTTCTTCTAAATAGTTGAATTTTCAACTAAAAAAGATCAATCTACGACAAAAAATTCAATAGATAGATATGAATTTTGAAACAAATTGATAAATTTTCAACGAGGAAGTTTAATTTTTCATAAGAATAATTTTCTACCATAAAAAAATGAATTGACAACAAAGTATATCAATTTTGAATCTAAAAATAAGAATTTTATCTAAAAAAAGTTCTGTTTATCAAGAATAGTTGAATTTTCTACGAAGCAATTTAGAGTATTTAGAGCATTTTCTAATTTTTAAAAAATGATTAATTATTAATTTAATTTAATATTATTATAATTTATAATAATTAAAGTTAAAAATTAATAATATTATTATTAATATAATTAATTTAATAATGAATAATTAACTTGTATCATAATTGTATGTTTTGTTGAACGTTGATTTTTTTAGTCAAACATTCGATTAGTTAATCAAAAATTGACGTATATTGTCGAAAATTCTTTTTTTTTTTGTTTTTTGAAAATTATTCTTTGTGGTTAAAATTTCGTATTGTTATCAGGATTTTTTAAATCATTTAAAAAAAAATTAAAAAATGCTCTAAATACTCTACATTGTTTCGTAGAAAATTTAACTATTCTTGATAAACATAACTTTTTTTAGATAAAATTCTTATTTTCAGATTTAAAATTGATATACTTTGTTGAAAATTTATCTTTTTAGGGTAGAGAATCATTCTTCTGAAAAATTAAACGTCCTCGTTAAAATTTTATCAATTTGTTTTAAAATTCATATCTATGTATTGAATTTTTTGTCGAAGATTGTTCTTTTTATTTGAAAATTCAACTATTTAGAAGAAAATTTCAATCTTGGTTAAAAATTCATGTACTTGGTTAAAAATAGCTTTATTCTTGAAAATTTATGGTATCATGGTAAAAATTGATGTTTTTTGTGTTACATTTTTTAATTATTTTCTTCAAGTGAAAAATTAACATTCTCATTTGTTAATGTAAATAAATACTTTTGAATGAAAAATGTAAGAATTTGATTAAAAATTAATTTATTTTGTTAACAATTCGCCTTTTCTGGGAAAAATTAATTTTCTTGCTTAAAAAGTTATGTTTTTGGATAAAAATTGTCCTAGTTTGATCAAAAATGAAACTATTCTGTTGAAGATTCATGTTTTCTTCATTAATTTAGATCTATTGATAAAAAATCAATCTTCTTATATATATTCTTCTTGTATATTTTTGAAAAAAAATCCTGAATTTTTAAAAAAGCAGATTAGTTTTTAACGAAATAATAGGTTTTTCTAACAACAATAAAAATAATCTTTTACCAAAAAAATTATCTGCCAGACTACCATAACTTAGCCGATTTACGAGACGAAAATATTTTCACTTACTCTCTGAGTAAAGTTAAAAGTGTTTTTCAATCTTGTCCTCAATTTGCTAAGCCTTCCAATAAACGAAAAAAATGTCGCGTGACTTTGTAAATTAAAAAAAATCAATCTTTTTACTTTCATGATATTTTTTGATACTATATAAGCCATTATTTATTCGCAGCCTGTTAAACAATATTTCTTTTTTATAAATAAATGCTTCCTTGAAAAATTATAATTTTTCCATGGCGAGGTGAAAAAATGTAAGGCCGTAGCAAAATTTGGAAATTGAAAACACAATTCTGTTAAATCAAAAGAGTGTGAAGACCTTGAATATGAACAATTAATTTATAGAGATTTTTTTTAGAAAGCGTGTAAGCCTCGACATTATAAAATGTTTTTTAATTTGGAGATGTCTTTTTTAAAAAGTATCAGAAAATTATTATTATTTTCAAAACGAGTTTAAAGGAAAAAATAGCATCTATACTGTTTTACCTCAAAAAGCTAAAAGAACTTAAAGAAATACATGACACACGAAAAAGCATGGTTTAGTTTAAAATCTTACTTTTACCATTATTTTTTAGGCTAGACTTTTACACAATTACAATAGGATCATTGCAAAAAAAAATAATTTGTTTTTCAATTTTAGCTTAAAATGTAAAAACTGATAACCATTTTTACTGCAAAGAAACTAATTTTTGTGAACTCTCTTGTTTTATTTTATTCGAAATTCAACAACTCAAGGCTATTTTAATATTAAAAATATTACTAATTTAATAATAGACACAATGCGAATTTTCGATTAACTAGTCGAATGTTTGACTAAAAAATTCAACGTTCAGCAAAACATACAATTTGAGATACAAGTTATAT